>LUCH01017206.1:0-108879 GCA_013368495.1 Paragonimus heterotremus
CTGAAGCTAACCATTAATGGCAGTAGCTGGTGGAACGTTAGAATAGCCCAAAATACCAGGATGTTCGCGTTGGAGTAGGAGAGATGCATTAAGATTTCAGTGCAATTATCATTTGTTGAATGGCAAACAAATTGTTAAAACACGGCGGTTATGTTATATAAAGTGACGCCGGTGAGCAAAAACCGATGGGCTTAAGCTGGAAACGATCAGAATAAGCCGGTTACATGATGTTCGTGATTCTGACTATCACTCAGAATAGAAAGTAAGACGATTACCCACGAGTTACGACTTTTTGACCAGCTCGACAGCGGCAGAAAATTGTACAGCTGTGTGGCTGAAGTGACTGACTGTTGCCTTTATGTTTATAGCTAAGTCGTTCATATTTGTGATTAGAAGAATGCTACTGCGGAGTAACATGATACCACACAGTTATAAACGAATTGTAATGGTAGGAGGGCAGGTTAAGGAACTGGATAGAATGATGTTAACTCAGTCCGATTTGTGTTCAGTCTGGTCCTGGTTTCGTCATCTAGACCTTTATGTGATACATGAAGCCTGACCACATGTTAGGTAACCATGACTACCACAGTCGAAGGGAATCGTTGTGAACGTTTGATAGAACTGGGTAGGTGTTCTAGCTCCAAGAGCTGAGTGGAAGCAAAAGTACGGCAAAACAGATCAGCAAGCTGTGAAAAGGTATAGTGAGAACTAAGCCACGTTGGACCACATGTCCCGATTAGACAGTGTTTGTCCGAAAAGTGAAGGCATGCTTTGGCTATCTAATGCAGGCAAATTTGACTAAGACTATTTATGGGTAAGAATTCCAAAGATCTTGCAAAATCTCAACAGTGGAGAGGAGTCTAAAACAAATTTCAGCTACTCTGAACAGGACAACCAAAGAATTGTCAAGTTAACACGTTATTCAAAAGTCAGATTATAATAAACGTCGTTTTCAGTGACTTAAGCAGACCCAGGTGAGTGTTAGGCGTAAATGCACAAACTGTAACTTGACGGTGAAAGAACAACGCATGAGTCTGGTAAAGAGTGAGCACATGGAAATCATCATTGATGTCAAGACATATTAATGACTGCTTCCACAACGGTGAGACAAGAAATCCTTTGGCGGACAGCTCTAAAAAGCTTATTTACTCATTACTCAAAGCTTACGGATGTACGTTTACTACTCCACTGGATTAGAAATCGCAGGAGCAGAATGTACCCTTAGTACCTACAGAAAAGCATAAGGAGCAAATCGTGCTGAACTTATGTTCGCGGGACTAATTTTTTTTTACAAAACTCGAATGATAAACATCTGTAGACAAACCGACGTCTTTAACACATACGAGGAGTACTACTCTTTGTTGATGAACCAATAAAACTTAACGAACTCATCCTACGACTTCTTGATCTAGGAAGAATGATCTCTACTACGTAGTGGTTTGTCATGTTAAAACGTAGTTGGATGCACCAGGCTGCTTTAGTCCAATTTGCTAGACGAAAAGGAAGATAGGCTTTGTTTGCTCGTGTAGTCTCCATTTATATCGCCAACCGTATCTTGAAAGAAGTTGTGGTGACATCTTCAAAGGGGAATTCGTGCTCTATGGGTTAACATCATGTAAGGCAGATCGTTATAGTCATTATACATCACATATGCCAAACCAACTGCCTTCGTTTGATCGGCAAGAGCTCACTGGTGACCAGAAGATTTAAGTAGGGTCAGGCATGATCAAAGCAAATGAGCTGATTGGGCCAATGTTTCTCTGTATGTTCAAGATGCGCTCCTTATTCAAAGATGCCAAGTTTTGAAATAATTTTCGTTACACCTGCAAGAGACTGAAATGTTAGGCAAATTACCCCAAGCGTACATGCAAGACACTCCCCAAGTTGATAACGGTAACCAAGATTTTGCCTCAGGATATGTGGTCTTCATAAAAGATTGAGGCTAACGATGTACTAGATTGGTCAAGTGGCCTCCTCTGTGCATAATCCCATGAAACTATCCTTCTTCGGCAATGTGTACATTATTTTAACCCCAGTTTTGCATGGCGCAAAGAAGAACTTTCTCAGGTGTATGTTGTATCAGAAAACTGTCTATGAGTCATGACACATCCTACCAAAAACCATCATTGACAAGCGATGACTGTTTGCTGTTTTCTTTTCTGGCATGCGCAGAACTGTCTAAACTCTAGTTCAGCTAAGAACAAGTAAATTTTGTTCAAAAAGTATCAAAACTGTCCTTCCTGTAGTTTTATACATAAAATGACGGAATGAATAAACGAGACAAAAAGGATGTAACTTGTCACAAAAGACGGTAAACCATGGTCCTCGAAGATAAGTAAACGATCTGTTAACTATCAGACTAACCCAAACAAAATTCAAAATATGGTTCCATTCTGTGGGTTGTTTTAAACTTGTGGAACGTTTGATGGAACTTTTGTAAAATAATTATGTGAAACTACACCCGACCAGCATGATTATATATATGTATATATAGTGCATCTTAGTACAACGAATTGATCAATTGGTGCATACAGCAGCGTGCATCAAATAAATAATGACATTTTCCTCAGTTTGTTATAAAGTTCCATGATGTCTCATAGGTTACGACAGTTTCGAAGTGCGAACAGAATCCGGATCTTTCGAGGTGTCTGCGGGTTATCACAGACCAAGTTGAGATTGACCGAAACAGATGGATTTGCTTAAAGAACGACCTGCCAGTTTGTCCTCGTATTTTTGTGGATTCAAAACTGATTCTCGCTTGTTGATCTGAAGTTACTTTGGTCATCGTTCTGATTAATAATAACAAAATGAGTTGAATGTAAAGAGTATTCTTAAAACAAACGTAAATGTAAATTACTGATGAGTAGTCGGGGATTTGGTTAATTTCAAATTGAATATCACTCACAATTGACCGCAGCTGTCGCATTCCCATAGACTTTCCAGTCGGCCTAACAGGTTTAATGAGATCGGAGATTTCGACCTGTCTAGGAAGTCCTAATCGTGGGGTTATCGATTGTAGTTAACAGACAGTAACTGCGTCTCCATTTCCAGACAAGCGGGCAACCTGATCATTACTCAAGCGGAAATGGTTGAGCGCTCACGTATGGTAAATGTAAATGTTTAGCTCATATACCGACAGTCGTTTCAGTCCATTAGTATACCAGTCCAACTCTAAAAGTGTGGGTTTTTGTATCCGGGTGAATCACAGATTTTCTACTTACAAGAGCTTGTAGCTCAGATTTCATTAGATGTACAAACCACATACTGGCTTCAACGATAAAAATCAGTCTGGACAAGGAGGTAGGCTACTGGTGACCTTTGTAGACAGCGAACCTCGAGATTAGTGTTGCCATTCCTAGCTTCTCCAAACGCGAATATTTCGACCAAATGCAAATAGGACTACATTTTTCAGTATACAGTTTAATGGTAACACTGACAGAGAAAATGCCTTCAACCTGAAAAATAAGACAATCCGTCCATAGAACGTACCAATCTCTGTGAGATTACATGCAAATGATCACTTCATAAGTGATCCAACATTAGGGATTGGAGGTTACTCGGCTTTGCCCTTTCACAGTTGGTCTGCTTCCCAAAAAATGCAACCATTCCATGGCCAAAATGTCTTCATACAGCGTCGTTTACCTTTCGGGTATGTAAGTGTTATCCCTGAACCGGCGGAGAACGTGTTTGGTGATCGACTGTCGCCTTTGTTTTCTCTCAATTATAGTGAACTGTTTTCTGGCGAACAGTTTGTTTTCAGTTATTCAGTATCAGCCATGTCAGAAGAATCTTCTCATATAGTTATGCCAAACGGCTTTGAAGTGGGGAGAAACTGTGCGACCAAATTGACCTCCCTAGTTGTTAGGTGAGTAAGGCGGGGCTATGTTAACCGTGTAATCTGGATACAATTTTTATGACCACAAATGCAAATCAAATACAAATCGCTTCCGCAGCGACCAGAATACAAGTGATGACATCATTGGGTTGACCATTAGGTAAGAGTTAACTGGATCGGAAAGCCGCTCCCCACACGACTGGGTGTCTCAAGTTAACAAGGTAAACCAGAATTGTGCTTGAATTGAACTTCACCTCGCCATTAGCCAGCAACGTAAGATGATGTTTTCGAATCCTCTGAGAAAAGTGTCAGGTTGCGCGACCGGCGTAACCTGTTTCACAAGAGCACGTGAAGGAGTGAGCATAAAAAGAGGTCACATATTTAAGCAACGAAGCCCTGAGTCGTCAGTAAATTACTAATTCAGATTTGAACGACATCCGCAGCTGCGAAACACTAGATAATTTTACTTGCATTGCTTAATCCGCTAATCCTCAGTCTAGTCAACGCCTCACCTTGTCAGTCTAAGAGCATATAACTCAACTGCTATTCCCCCAATAGGTATGTAACTTTCGATGCTGTAAGTTTCATGTGTCTGTCAATAAATGTAACGGATAAGCCTTCTCTGGTTAAATCCGCCAGTACCTTTTGAAGTAGTTATGTGATGAGTTGCTTTTACTTTTGCCTGTTTAAAAAACATGATAATAAAAATGGTTACCTATTAACCTTGAGGATGAAGAAATCAGGCAGTTCGCAGAGCCATTTTTTACCTCTGGTGAACTCATGCAGGCTGTTCGAAGGGCTTAACCAGTCCTTTCTAATACGCATATTTCAGTGGCTTATAAAATCGTCCTATGTTTTATCTTGCTTGACTTAAACCAAAGACATTGTTGGTTAGTGAAAAGAAAACTGCAAGAAGAAACACTTCCATCCAAAAATCTTCTAAGAGGTACGCAGAGTTTTGCATTGGCTACCTCGAATGAACGTAACATTCAGGAGAGTCATACAGGAACAACATTTTTAAATTTAAAATGGGCCTACCCTCCAGGGAAAAAATGGTACGGCAGACATATCAAGCCACATCTAAATTAGTTTTTTGCTGACTTAGTGGTAGATCTTAACCGTTCGCTCCAGTGGATCAAATCTCGATTCACACCTGGCCAGGAAACCTGTCTAACGCTAATTCAATAGCATTTCTAGTCCCCGAACCCAATCAACCAGACCTCCACAAAATAACCGCTGGGACATGTGAAGTTGATCACGATCTCTTACGAGAATGAATGTGTAGAAGATGTCAGAGAATTCGTTTTTTAATGTTTCCACCTGGAATATCTCACACGAGTGTCGCTTTTCTGGTATGATCCTAAGGTCTTTCCATCGAAAGGCAGAAGAAAGCAAACAGCGCTTGACTAACTATTTGGCATTTCTCAGAACAATAACCAGTTGAACAGCATTCACTGCCATACAATGCACTTCATCATGATACCCTTCTTAACTTGACTACGAACCCAGAATAAATAGTGGTTATTATATCATTCTGTTGCTTGGAAATTTTGAGGCCGACTCAGCATCTATCGGATTTCGTTTAAGCCTTGCCCATGTTGGAATACCATTATCCATCCACAACCATACAACTACAAGGCAGTGATTAGTTAAAACCGATTATCTTCTAATTCATAAGGTATGTTGATAGCTGTTCTGTTTACTTCGAATTCAATGTTGAATGGTGCTAAAACAATCGTCCCACAATCTATAAGTTAGGCTGATTTGATAGATTGATGCCATACACTGACATTGCATAAAAGTTTCTCGAGTTCGATCTTCCTCCTTCAGCCGTTCCAATCGGTATAGGTCAGAGAAAAAAATAACACAACCTAAAAAAATACGTGACTGTTTATGCGAACACAAGGGTAAATCAATTCATTGTTAACAGAAATGAAGTTAGCATTCTGCGGCACGGTAATGTGCGAGAAGCTGGACATTTCGTTATATGTACACACCACTGAACACGTCTTTTTCGAAACTATGGCACACTGCTGTATGGTTAAGTCCTTTTTTGGGGACGTGGTCTTCGATAGGCTAGACACTTGGAGAAAAAATCCTAAGCTTCTTTACTGCCACATGATTTCTGTGTAATGTTCATTATTGTTTGATTAGACTGCTTACATGAACAAAAACTTTAAACGTGCCGGCACTTCCTAGAAACCCTTTGATAATTGTAAGGAAATTGTTTTTTGTCGGTAGTTAACCTGTTAAGATTTAAATAACACTCGCCGGTTTTACAGCTTGGTCCAATGAGTTTTTGACTGCCAAAAATGTTGACTGCAAAATCCAAGCAGACGAATTCTACACGGTTTTTTTAGACCAACGTCAATGTAATCATATTTTGTCATAATCAAGTCTGAGTTTGAGCTGCCTTACATAAAAAGAACTCGGTGAATTTGATTCATATCATCTGGATTGCTTTACTGGTCTGCATTCAGGGAACTTGGAATTTGTTATGTGAACGCCAATATTTGGCCGCAATTTGGGTTGACCAACTTAGACCATAAACGCCAAATTATAGTGCTTCTTGTTAAAGCTCATTACTGGTGTACAGTATTGTCCCAACTCGGAATTGTACATCTGCGTTTGTACTTGTAAGGTTAGCATGGTGCTTATCAGTCCAATGATAATAGTCATATTACTTCTGCGATTTTATGCAACTTTCACGCAACGTACTCGAGACACGGTAGATGCACTCTTATCTCCAGACAATAACCATATGTTCGTGGTTTCTTGGAAGATTTGAAATTTTAAAATAATAGACTAGCTCGATGGACAATATTCTTGGAGAAAACATAAGTTCCCGACTACTCATCAGCATTTAAATTAATCACTGAGAAAAAGTGATCAATCAAGTGGCTTCAGCTCTACTGAAAATTCATAAGCATGGATTACTGATTAAAGTTGGCGAGAAAACTGTTGCCTTCTCTCGAGACCGTCACGCAGCCTGAACAATACCCATTGGTTGATATGACTGAATGTCCTTCCTGCTTAACGTTTAGCTGAGTAAGCGAAGACTAAAATACTCTTAACGCGTAAACTGGAGTACAACTCGTGGTCCACGTTGACCTCCATACTAGTAATGAGCTATCGTAAGAGCAAACTCCAGTAGTTCGCATTCTTTCGAAAAAGAGGTCAATATTAAATATGTGACGCTCTAATCACAGAAGATAGTACTCAGCCAGCCTTAAGATTTTCACATGTAGTTTTCCAGCCCAGCTAGCAGAGCTCACGATGTTCAACAGTATGCACTTTTGTAGCTTGTTTCAGTATTGCTGAAATATGTAGTTTTCACATGTGGATCTCTTCAACTCTACAGCCTTACCTACTCAGTCGTGATACTGTTGCAGTTCCACTCGCCTGTCAGATAGATTTCGTATAACTTTGCGGATACTGAGTTAGGAAGGACTAAACGCTCCAACTCATTTGATGAAGCCCGTGTTTGGTAAGTGCGAGTGAGCCCTGACAATGACCTCAATATAAAGTCTGAATATTCTCAAATGTAAACAAGACCGATTTTCAAGTGGTTCGTCAGAAGTAAAATGGTCAAAAGGCTGAATAAAACAAGTCGATGTCATCTGACTAAAAAATTTAAACTACTTATGTGGTGAAAAAATGATGGTTTACAGTAAATAGGAATCCAACATTTTATGAACTTTCTGTTTTTGGCAAATAATCTACCAGTGCATTATGCATGCAAGCGGCTTGTTCAACCATAAATGCACTGGAAAAACCGATTGCAAGCCGTCATCTGTACGGCAAGTTAAATCATTCAGTGACTATTGCAAGTAAGAACAATGATAAATATAGATGAGAATAAACTTTTGAGAGCAGCACATGTTCCCAGTCAGCCAGTATGATTTTTTACCCAGTACGGACCTGCGGTAGTCTTGCGTTAATCAAGATAATAAATTTTTGTAATATGTTTTTGTTTCTCAATCATCTAGTGCTTAACATCGTGAGTTAACTTTCTGTGCTCAGTGAACTTTCTGATGGAAAACACTCTTCTCAAATCGAATGTAATGGCTTGCTGCTATCCACTCGACTGGCCTTAAGTGGGTTATTTAGTACTAGCGCACATACCCAATGTGCTTGTTCGCCAGGTCATTAGGTGTGGTAAGTTTTGTTATGGAGAATGCGTTGCAATAACTCTGTGGCCACTGCTTCGACTATTAACGTTACAGTCTCGAACCTACAAATGATCAATAGTGATTACCTGCTGGATAAGCGTAACCAGTATCATTTAACGGTCCGTCCATCTGACGGGACAGATTTCCACAGCTGAACTATCAGTGAGTAACAAAGCTTGAGAAGCTTCATAAAAAAATCTGCAACCAAATGTTTCAAGCTCAACTCTCCTGGGATTAATAACGGATGGAAATGAGCAGCATCTCTAGCTGCACTGGTAGGAGAGTGACTGTGAAAATGGGAGGCAAACTCGACAAGATAAGCTGGTTATTTCAGGTTATGGAGGCTTATAAGATAGAAACATGAACAGACAATTCAGAAAACGTATATGAGCAATCCACTTCTTGAGTACAGCAGGTCGTATCTCATCAGTTGTATACTGACTTTTAATAAAAGAGCTTAGCAGCCATTGTGAAACAAGACTACAAAATCTGTAGTCGCATACACTAACACGCATTAATAACCCAAACAATCCGATAGGAATGATCAAGTATTTCTATGTGTAAATGGAGGATTTGCATTTTGTTGATAGCTACCAATTCCAGAAACCAGAAACCCCTTCATGTTTGCGCTTCGTGGCGCATTCAGAGGGCCTTTCCCGGTTCATTTGAGGACGAGTGCCCACAAGTGCTGTAAAGTCCTAGTTCGTTTTGACCTGTCATGTCGTTGTAAGCAGACTGAGGTCAGGTGATAATCAGGGTTATATAAACCCTTTGCTTTGATGGTTAATAAGGTTATTTGTGTCTCACCATGTTCGGCCTGTGTAATTGATGGAAAACTAATGTGCATATTTACAGAGGCTGTAAAGTAACCGAGTCTGTTGATCTGTGTTACAATGCCCATTGAGAATTGCCAATGGTCATTGTACGTTCCTAATGAGATGCAGCAAACTGTGCTCAAGAAGTATATCGTGCAAATCCTCTATCTGACACCTATCTAGGAAATCATTAAGAAAAACAATGGAAATGCCTGAACCTAAAGTCAGCTGAGTCTGTTGGTCTCCTAGTGCTTTGTTAATGCGGTTAACTGGCATTTGCCTCCACGAATGAGTGCAAATACAACATGCGTAAAGTAAAAGATCACAAGTCAACTGTACCTTAAATTGTCTACATAAATTTGATTTTTCACCTAGGCAGTCGTTCAGACAATTCAGCATTAAACTGACTGCTAACTCCAACGAAAACAGCAGAGTTAGTACAGATTGTATTTGTTGTTAAGGCGCTGGCCTATAACCTTCTAAAACAAATTCACCTAAATCTGAAATTTCGGTTAATCTGCATTCCAAAACCAATGTGGCTATTGTGGTGGACTGTCAGGCAGGAAGTGCGAGCAGTCCAGCTCTCGGTGGAATACCTCAACACAGGGGAGGTGCGTTCAAAACCCCCCATCGAGCGGATGGTGGACGGCATGTGCGACCGGATGAGTCATCGCTCGACCGGATCGGACCAACGGGTGAGACATGGCAGCCAAAATAGGATGGATGACCAAATCGAAGGCGTGATTATTCCAGCACTCCCAGGAATATCTCGACACGGCTCAGGAGTACGGTCAAAGCCCACAGTGGATAGAAGGAGGACAACACGAGCGACCGGACAAGCCATTGCTCAACGAAATCGGATGAACGGACGAGGACTAGCGGGCGGAAAAACCCCGGATAGAAGGCGTAAATCACATACCAAAACCGGGTAGAAGTGCACACGGCATGTGAGCGGAAACCGAGGTGTGTTGTGGGCTGGAATTGTGATTCAAAATCGAAACTGCACATGTGGCATGGTGACTAGCGAGTTGGACAATAAAGATTGTGCTTTATTGGACGCCTTTTCGCTGAACTGATTCTGTCTAACTAACTGCTCTATGTGAACATGGTTATCACTAAGTCGGTGTAATCGAATATTTTGATTGTTACTAGGTTGGACGTTGATTTCACACTAGGGTAAAGTTTTGTCTGGTCCCTTTCAAAAGTGAACATAAAAAGAGGGTTGACGCTTGCTGCAGTTTATCACTACGACACACCTTTGTTAGAAACAGATGATCAATTCCTGCAAACTTATCTGTGATGTGAGTATCCAAACAGTTACTATGCAAAGCTCATATTAGGCTTGGTCAAGTGTGACCAGTCGGAAAAAAGCTGTTATTATGTTTGATGTAGGACATTAAAACGACAAAGCAGTCAACGGGATTTCCTGTGTGCAGCTGACCATCAGGCTGGTTAAAAAGCAACAATTAGGAAGACAGCCATGATGATGACTAAGTAAACTGATCAATGAGGATGACGGTCTGCGTGTCTCCCAACAGTTTTTCAACGATTGTCCCAAATTATGGGTTTGTATGATTGTGATTTGAAAGGGTTTGAAAGTCCCTGCACTAACGTCTTCTGCACAGTGGGAAACTAATATTTCCTGCAACCAACACAAAACCCCGTGGTCTAGAATCAATCAAACTCGTGAGTAGCAACAGTGATTACGTGACCGTTAGCAAGCTTGTAGTCGTCTCTTTTCATTGCCTGCCTTTTACTATGCATCTGGCTACAGTTTTTACGTTTATCTTGTTGTAGCTAGCTTCAGGATCAAACACAGATGTAGGAAACTACTTCTGTCTACAGAATCGCTAAGTATCCGTGGCAGCAAAGCAATTGCTGCAACTATTCAACGCCGCCTCAAGTATTCAGATACTCAAAAACGATGGAAAAAATTGATGTAAACTCATTACCCACTTCCATTCCAAACAGCACAGTCTAGCCAAATATACCTGATTGACAGGCGATAAGTCAACCGGGATATCTGGGGGCCCGTCAATGAAGCGTTAATCTGACTAGTTTGGTCGGATTTTTGTTACTAGTATGGAAGACGGTTTTCAAAGAACTATTCGTTAGTTCTTGTAGAGATGTCGCTCCAGTTTCTTTACACGAAGTGGAGTTTGATTTCTTCTTGCATGGCACAAGAGACTCTTTTGCACTATATTTTCTTGGTTTTTACCTACGAAGAAGGTTCTTACTGTCTCTGGCGATCACTTCGTTAGACGTCTATTCATCAGTTGCTAGTCCATGGTGACATTACGTCTATCATTAAGTTTTCCTACAAAAGGATGAGTGTGTTCTGTTTTGGTATAACAGTTTTTGGTAGTCTCGTTTTAAAATCCTGCCTACTAGCGTAGCTGTTTACCGATTAACCGTCAATGACAGCTGCTTTTGTGTGTCCAACATTTTATGTGCGATGGGACCACCATGTAAGTAACAAGGCTGTCGGATAACAGACCCTCTGAGATAACGATCTAAATACTGCCGTGTTTGACACGATTTGCCGTCATCGTTTTCTTAAGTTTAGAGATACATGTTATAGGCCAAACAGTCGACTGACTGGTCGAGCTCTAGTTGTGGAACCTGAGGCATATTGGGCAGGACAACGCTGCTGCCAGACAATATACTGACACCTAAGTATAAACCAATTGAAGTTTACTATTGGTTTCACAGACATAAAACTCCTTCCCGGCATGTATAGGAGATTCATTTTAACTTCAACACAACATTTTTGTCTGTCAAGCAGGATTATGTTATGTCTCGTATTAAGTTTTCTGTAAACTATGTGACATGAAGGCAACTTGACTATGTTAATCTGCCTGAGATCCTTCGTTTGAATCGATAATTCAAAGTTGAGCTCTCGCAATAATCGTAGGAACGGTTATCAATGCATAACGCCTCATAGAGTATGTAGACGACTGACCCCCAAGATCTGCCCACTTTTATGGGTTCGTTCAACTGGTCATACTACCCTACTCGTAAGACATTTATAACTTGGCTGTGCTTGAGAGAAGGAGGATGTATGCCAACATTTTTCACAGTTGTTAATCTCATTGCCCCTGTCTTTTTGACCAACTTAAGTCATTTTGTGTAATGTTGATGTTATATAGTTTTCGAGTTCTTTAAGACATTCCATAACCAGTAACCTTTGGTGTGCACCCAATTCCATCGGTTGACGCAGGAGATAGATGCAAACAACGACATGAGTAACCAAACCCCCAGAATAGGAGGAATACATTTATTTCAACAACCCAAGTGTTTAAATTTCCGAACACGTTTACTGAGAATTATCCGTGGAAGGATTTCTTCACGGAAATTATTTTCACTATTTTGTTTATACATTTATTTGTACTTATATCACAGACCAATTTTTTTCTAAAATCCCGTGCAATCGAAAGCAAACATACTATTAGTCAACAATAATTTTTACTTGCGAAGTTAAAGTTATCGTGTGAGGTGTTCGTAAAGTTGTAGTTCCACTCCAGGCCTCTGAATGTTCTTTTATTAGGCTGCTATAACAACGCGGATAAGATTACCAATACTCTAATCAAGCTTTCGATATGACATGCTGATGTTCGAATTTCCCAACAATCCGTCTTCAAAATCATGCCGTTTACCCTGGCTAACCGTTGTTCTCGGCTGTGGTGGTTTATTCTCACTCACTTCATCGGGCCTTCTCGACAGAATCTGATCATAGTGCCCTCAGGTACTCATATATCAAATAAATCATTTATTCCAGCAGACTCGTTGAATATCTGTTCTTGGGTGTCCGCATTTAAATTGCACATACGCTAATTTAAGGCACAGTAGAATGCCTTCAGCAAAAGAACCATAGCTAACTGATAAAGTCCTCTGCTGTACAGAAAAGAGACAACTTTACGCTCTACAACACGAAAATATACGTTGTGAAAGACAACCTCCTAGTCTTGTTTCTACCTCGTACACACACGACTAGTGATTACCCATTTCATTTTCAAGGTTATTATTTTTCTTTGCTCATAAGTAGATACGTGAGGCCACATATACTGTTTCTCTTAACTGATGCGTAACAGGTTTGCAGAAACTCTACACTGGTACATCTTAACGGCGGAATCCTGATCCCTTGAACTCTCTGAACCAGTTCTACACCAGGCTGCGTTGGGCTTGCTGTATCGTTGAGTGCTTAATCTTAACACTTAGTGGGTGATTCCGCCTATCGCATAAATTACAGAATGACAGTAGTTTTCTACTGTCCGACCGAAAACCTTTTGGCCGAACAGAACGACTGGATAAGCTTATACGCCACATTCGGCTACGATAAAACTGGACCGACCTGACAGGCTGCATGTTCTGTTTATTTGGTTCAATCGGCCATGCGTTAAACGTAATGAGAAGCAACATAGACAAGATGCGCCACTTGAGCCTTCGTAGTATGGTGGCCGAAACACGGTAGACGTTGCGAAACGTCATCTCCGTGTCTGTGTCTCACAGTCAGCCAAGTGGATCATACTAGATGAGTTACTGTTCTTTGTTGTTGCCGGGCGAAACAACGTTAGGCAGCTTTCCTGAATTCTTTCCGACAAACCGCTGGTGGTGCGAGCAAATTGTGTTGAACCACAAGAGCAGTTCAATGAAGCAACAATATTAGCACGTTATCTTTCAGATTGAGTGACACCATTCGTTTTGGGTTGAATGTTACAACAGACCTGCATCATTATGGGTACTGCCCACTTCAACAGTTACTTGACGCGTTATCAAATGGGCTACTGTGTCCCCTTTAAATGGCGACGTTACATAAACTTTTTTCGTGTTGTGTTGATATCTCTCACATGTTTCTGATAATAAATTTCTCAGGATAGGAAGTATCCGAGTGGATATCTTGCAAAATGAAAGATCAAGTAGCGCATCCTGTCTATAGCTGAGGCGGTCACCATCCCCCCAGATTTGTCTGTTCGAAAACAGTTAGTTCACATCGTGGAATTACCACGTCCATCCATTCCATGCGAAAATTGTATCCTCTCCCTCCAACCCACCTTAATTAAAAATGATGTTCCAAAACCTGCCTCGTTTTTGAGCGTAATCACAACGAAGCCGTGTTGGCTGACTGCCATTTGGTATACTAACCTTTCGATAATGCGACGATGAAATTGTATTCACCCTTGCTGACAACGGGTAGTCCTAACCTGGTAAACGTTTACATGAACCTCTTTTGAATAATTTTGGTTTCAGCGGACAGAAGCATTTTCGATAAATTCTCATCTTAAGCTGGTACAATTATTTATCAAGTCAATTAACGGTAAAGGAAGTTATAGATGAAAAAAATAGTACGAGGTCAAGGCGATTGGGTAAAACACAAACACGACTTAGTTGTAGTTATGATCACAAAGGGGTAAGTTTCAAGAATTCAGGGTTAATTGGGGTGAGTTGGGGAGGACGGGATCAAATTATCGCGTGGGTTGTCTGCAGATGTTCTCGAAAACAGTTCTGTTCGGGGAAACTAAAACTGTTTTGCTTGATTTATACAGGGATTTTCAATTATTTGAGGCTTTTAACTACTAGAAGGTGTCTAGTTCAGGAAGATGCTTCTCCCAGCGATGACCAGATGTAAATTTCGTACTAGTTTTGAGTGAATTCCCTGTATTCTCTAAACCAGATTAAACCATTCGGCCAGACGCAAAACTGTAAATGATGTGCTTTCTGATAAGTGACATTTTGTGCAGCATATAAAGTTTGTTCTGCGAGAGTGAGCTGATTGACATGTACATCAGGAGGAATTTATCCTTTAGACGAAGAGGCAAATGTGACGCAGAAGTTTTCATGCCAAACAGTCCGGTAGCAGATATGTATTTTTATTAATACATCTTGGTTGTTCAATTGTCTCTTTTTGTCATTGAACCATCTTCAACCAGTAAGGGATGACAAGTGTCATTTGTGTTCTATGTGTGACTTCATAATTTTCGCGTCAACGATATCATTTTCGAACGGTTTTTCACTTGGACTAACTCACTCAGGAAAATGCGTTCGCCACAGATAGTATCATCGGAATTTAAGTATGAAGCTCCGCTTTCTGTGTAATGGTTACGATTCCGTTTTTGATTCAGTGAAAAGAAAACGATATTGCGTATACTGACCACTGTAATTGGTATTGTCGTATATTTAGTTACAGCCAACCGTCTGGATACCTAGGCGGCCTGACTCCTAAGAAGACTGCAATCTGGTGAATGCGGCTCTTTAGGCAAAATTTCCAAAGTCTAGAACACTGCCAGAACTTCAGTTGAAGTCTTAGAGTGTGTATTTCTGAATCTAGTATGGAAGTGAGTTAACACTAACAATTCAAAGACAACGTTACTGTTGACGTCGGTGACATCAGCAATCCACGAGACACTTTTAACGGGGAAAGCGCGGATACAGTTTAAAAGAATTTTGTACGTACCGCCCCAAACTACAGTTAGTATGGTTTGATCAACCCATGTAGTAGCCAGCATCGGTGGGCTTGACAACACGGAGAATTTATCGGGACCTAGACTTTGGTTGTCATGGTAATGTGCACTAATATCGTCATTTCGACTTGATTATCAGCACAGCTGGTCACATAACAGGTCCTTGTGGACTAAGCTTTGCGGCAGACACATCGATGGCACTAATTACGCTACATTCACGGGTTCTCATTAGGCGCGGACATGTTGCCATCTTTGGAAGCGCAACCATGTTTGATCTTCGTGGACATGGGAATCATCATTAAATGCACTCTTTCATGGTCGGACAGAGCGGGCGGACATGCATGTGAATTGAATCGTGTGAATTGGGCAAGAGCATCAATTCACACACAATCCATGTTCAAACCAACAAATGCACACGAACCAACAACCCATGTGCAATTTCGAAATTGCTCGACCACTTTGCGACCCAACTGGTTGACAGGCAGATGTGTTTACTGGTGGTCTACCATGCCTGATTGTGTGTCTCTGCTGATTTGTGTGCGTGTGCTGAGGGCAATCGGATAGCAACTGGAGATAAGGAAAGGTTTTATGGGAAACAGGCACAGCAGGGTGCGCTTGTTGACCCCGCACTCCTCTCTGGCCTACAGATTTGTACATGTCTGAACTGTTACAGGACTTTACTCGGTGCTCTGTTTCTTCGTTCGGACTTTGCTGATGGAAATGATGAGGTGTTGGTGGTGGTGATGGTGGTGGGTTAAGAGACTATCTTACTAGGCAGACCTAATTATTTTCAGTTCGAATTTAAGCAAAGTGAACACCCGAAGTAGTCACAGAGTGTTAGTAACAAACGCTGCTGGTTATGGTGGACAGCTGAAATATACAAACATGCGCAGATGACGGGCAGAATTATTTATTTTGATTTATAAATTGTAACCACGAGGGGCTTCCTGTCAGTCGTTCGGGGTATGAAAAGCAATACAAAGGGGCATTAAAAACGTGTAGTTTAAGGTCTATATTTTCAAAGAACAGTAGGCTACAACATATATTTGGTGATACTGGCCTGACTTAGAGGATTAATTTTTTCCACAACTCATGGTAACATCCTCAAACTCTGAAGAAACCTTCAGCAACATCAGACAGTTCCTTACTATGATGGCAAGGGGATATTCAAGAGAACGGACACCCTCTTCACAACCCATCTCATGACCCCTATGAAGTGGTACGACCAAATGAGACCAGTGCAAGACCAGGGAACTAACGTTACCGACCTACACCAGCTTGATTGCTGTTTCTTACCATACTCACTAGACGGATGCTCATTTGGACAGTGATTTGACTTCATGACGAGAAGATTGGTATTTCAAACATTCTGTCGGTCCTTCCCATTAGGTGATTTCACACAAAGACTCTAGTAATGAACCGTTATCTTGAGATAGAACATATGTTTATTTAATGACTGGATAGACAGCAGATAACCACACTGAAAACAACACATGATTGATTTGAAGTGAAAGAAGAGAAACACTTCAGCGTGATCAAGAACATTGTAGATGTAAACAACAAAGCCAAGGAAAGTGTGTGGGACACCTTGTTAACTTCAAAGTGAAATATCAAGCTTACAAAGGAGTAAATAACAATCTGTGACCTAGAAAGACGAGAGAAAATAGCACAGCCGGTATTTGACATAAGTAGCAGAGATAAATAGATAGTGGCTTTGAACAATGATTACTTATAGTTGATTAATGAACAGACTGCCAGTTTATCCATCCTTTACAATCAACAGCTAACCTATCATACACGCAACTAAACACGGTTCAACAAACGAGTACTGGACAGCTTTTAAGCGTATGGAAGCTGAGTTGATCTGAGAAGAATAGTCTGCTTTGGATTCTTGTGATTCATGCTAACCAGTATCTACATTCAGTCACAACTGTAATAAATCGGACATGATACACTCCGAATTCATATGACTTTCATGAGCGCAAATGATAGGGGAATTATTGGTCGAATGATAGGAAGGAAGTGTCTCATATTTATTGTAGTAGACTCTGTAATGCTTATATTGATACTTATTAGTGTACACTCAATAAATCTGTTGGGATTAATTTAGTTTTGTTAACACTTAATAAAAAATCCGAGTCACTTGGACATTTTTTAGACTAGAATGATACGATTCATAAACGGGTGTAAAAGGGCATTCAGTCCTCAACGGACGCGTCATTTAAACGTTAATTGTCAGCCTTTTACATGATTGCTTCACGAATCACAGACAATATGTACAGGTTAACAGTCATATTTCAGTGTTTTTTTCACTGGATGTATTACTGTACAATACTCACCCATCTCCCCAAAATGGAATTAGCACTTTTTCCTTTCGACCAGCGGCAGCTGAGATTCATCTCAACAGATCGAACGTAGAAACGTTCAAAATAATAAAAGTTTGCTTCATAACGGTTCAAGTTACATCCGTAATTTGCTACTTGTTTTGCTGTAGCTTAAACTCATTAGAAGATGATAAAGTTTCAGATTATTGACCTACTTACAGTGTTTCAACAAGTGCACGCATTTAAACAATTCTGGATTAAGAATAGAGTATAAACTCACGTTCACTGACTCAGCACACATGCATTTTTTAACTAATGACCCAAATTCCTTTTATAATGCTGTTAGTCTATCTTTCAATCTGAGTTTCCAACCTTACGTCTGCTTGGTGTTCTGAGACTAGGTTTTTTAAAACCGCAGATGACCATCTAAACGCACTGTTTTGCGATCCTAACATCCTGTTAATTTAGTTGCTGAAACTTTTGAAAAAGCTTAACCGTTCTACACAAAATGTGTATTATCAAGGTGAACTAGATGAAATCCTATGAAGCCGGATCATGGTTGGTGATGACCTCTTTCAGGTTAGGCTATCGTATTGATAAAGATTAAAACATGTCTGCCCACATAAGTCACTACAAAATAGCCAGTACAGCTTTTTCTGTACGATCAGGCTGCATTGGGCAGAGATACTCTTCAAAATGGTTTGTGTAAAGTGCACTTTGTCATAAGTTCTAACATATGCGTTTGTTGAACAACGTTTCCACCCGAAGTGGTTTAGTTTTTGTTGACAATTTCAAAGCTTATTTTACCTATGGCTTTCGACGCAATTTCGTCTGCTATACATGTTCATGTCATCATTTCTCACTACACTGAACACGACGCCAGGTTTTCAAGTTTTCCTTGATCATACTGTAAACTAATGGGAAAAAAACAGTCACGCACCTGAGAAGTCCCCTCGTAACATTCCATTAAATAACTACCTTACAACACTGTCCAACCTAAGCCATTACATCGGCAAGACAAATGTAAACGGCATCTACTAGAACAAGTGAGAATTTTATTTCTGTAAGACAGTGTCATTTGTTGAATGATGCATGCAACCTGAGTTTGAAACAAAAGCAAACAGGCAGCAATGTGAAAACAACTGTTTTAAGTAACTAAAACAATTGGGCGGATAACCTGCGCTGAACAGGAATTCCATTTGCTAAACACACCGTTCATTACTGAAATTGTGCGAAATCTTTGTTGTTCATTATCCCCTGGTTTACTCAATAAACAGCGCCAAATCTTACATGATTAACGTCCTTGAAGGGCTCAGTTTGGAGGAAGTGACCGTCGTAGGAAAGCTTCAAGGATGAAATTCCGCAGCAATAACTCCTGGTCCGTCCTAGGTTGTCGGTTCGATAGAAGCGTCCGCCCTTTGGACCTTCTTTAAATAAAAGGGGAAATTTGAAATGGTTAAATCTTAGGGATAAATCGATAGACAATCATTCTTGCATGACGGTATCTGATAAATTTAAATTGTTACAGAGTATTTGAAGTTTAAACTCACAATGAAACAAACGAGATTTTTAAAAAATGTGTTGAACGGTTACTCGCGGGTCACGTGATTATGAAAAATCGAACCTAACGCAACCTCACTTACGATGTAGGTTGATTTTGGATATAGATGAGAAAGTTCGGACAATACTGAATAAGGTTTTAGCTGGTTTCGGTAGATGTGCCAAATCATCACAAACAGAACTGTGAAACAGTGCAATGGACTTAGCATCAAGTGGTCATTGAGACTGACAAGTTGTGTTCATATCACATTAGAGTGATGAAAATGTGGGTTCGTATGTGAAGTAATTCCACCTGGTGTCATCAGTTGTAAAATGGCGTTTTAATTAAACCCGTCGAACTTAGTTTAATTAGAAACAATGTCAAACAACCTGAGGAGCGTTGTTTGCCAGCAAAATGCATATAATCAAAAAATATGTCAGCCCGTTGGTGTGCGCACTCCAGCCAACGACATAAAGCAAGTGGCACATCGCTGTCCGTCAAACCTACGAATTCCAAAACTCACATTTTGAAGATCTGCTTTCAGTAAACAGCACCACACCCCCTACCTAATCAATCCAGATTAAGCTATGGCCACTACTCGTTACAAAATATCCACTTGTACATTTTTGATTTCTTCTAAGAATCATCTTACCATACAGGTCATATGTTTGCAACCAGTAAGTACGTGTGAAATAAATCCATTCTGTAATTTATACTTTCTCATTATTTTATCCACGTAACTCAAAAGGACCCATTGATTCAAGGACACTGCATCGTTCACTCATCACGAATCAAAACCCCTCTCAACGGTACCTTTCTAAACAGCTGGCAAGCTTGTCAGTCGTATACATCATTCCAATAGCTAAAATTTGAACTGCGACCACGATTTCGCGAGACAACCGTGCTAACCTCTATGCCATTGATTTTACTCTAAGCGTGAGCGGATGATCCCATATAAACGCTCATGCCTATTTGCCTTTGAGTAATACACAGAAGTTTCATGAAGACGCGACCAGAGTTCAAACCCGGGCCGCGGCGAGGATAAGCGCTGCTGGCGGGCTATAACTAGAGCTATACTCATGTATAATGCTTCTTTCCACAGTGGTATGGCTAAAGAATCTATAACATTTTAAATCCTGTAATCAGTTTTGGGCGATATCAACCAAAATCCTGTGCTAATTGTTACTCGTTCATATGTTGCCGGCGAACCGTCCATGACTGAATGACCGTTAGAATGATCGTTTACTGAAGACGAGTTACGCGATTGTGATTCATAATGCACGTTTATTAGACGTAGAGAAATGTCGATTTGTTTGACTGTGGTCAAAATGTAGAAGGTTCTGTTCTAACCGGACAAACTGTTTCATTTGCGTTTCTGGCCGGTGTGGACAACATTTAACGACGACCGCCCGACCATGAATCCCTAAAGAATTATTTTACCTTTCAGTCTAACCCGGATATTATGCTAACAGGCTGTTATTTGTTTGAAAAAATTGGAGTATTTTTTGACCCGATCCTTGATGTCTCATGTTTGTGCTGAAACACCATGAGTGGAATGTTATCATCTAACTACTTCGTGTATCACTGCTGTTTGCAACAGCGACAGGAGGAACCATGACAACAAGATCTCATTCTTGTGGAAGGAAACCAACAACAAAATACAGTCGGTGGCCTACAAGTCTGAATGCTAAAACAAGTGCTATTTGGCACTCTACGGTTGTTGATAGATATTCAGAACTTTAGTCAAGTTAAGTCCAACACAGCCCATGATTGACCTCAGCTCTGCATTCAGGTGGACTTTACTTACATGCGGATGGTGCTGAAGTTGAGTCCATCAAATTCCCAGCTACAAAGCACTGATCAGAATAAGACTTACCAAATTAACTGTAAGTGGAAATTTTGTGTTGGTTAAGATGTCTTTAATGTACAGTACAGGTGCTTCCTTTGAGGTTTTTCACATATGTGGAAAAGACCGAACTTTTAAACGTGTTTCGACCATGTCCAATGTGAGATCACTAGCGTTGTCGTCAGTATAATTGTTTCATAGCAATGTGAAGAGCGAATACCCTACTGATAGGCTCCATTAAGTGTTCACGGTTGCTTTTCTTTTCTAGGGGGCCAGCTGAAAAGTCTAGTTTAGGCTAGTGTTGCCATAACAATAAAAATACATCCAAATTTTTACCAGCTTTGTCTTCGAATATTAGATAAAATTTTAGCGAATCGTAAACTTACAAAAAAACTATACAGTTTGTTGCCTCCTAGTCTAACTTACAAAATTAACTTTTCCAATAATGGTTGATGAACGATATGGTTTCCAATAATGTTGGTAACCCACTAAACAGAGACGGAACTTTTAGGGGTCACTCACTGAAAATGAGTGGTCAAACATACAGATTACTTTGCAGACAGAACTGCTCCACAGTTGAGATCTTTCCATACTGGGACGCATCGCCCAAATCTGTGATCATGACTGAATCAGTTGAGAATTATAAAACAACATTCGATCAGCACATACCTGAGAGACAACCTACACTAAAGGTTTTCTAGTCATCATTTCGGTCCATTTTCACAAATCTTTAAATGAACACACCTGACGGAATGCGCTTCGGTGTGATTTAACGTTTCTTGCTGAAATGGCTGCACGCCAATAGATCTATTTTAGTTTTCTTTCATTCACTTCCATTCACAAACAAAGATCTTCCTCCCTCTGATAAAAATCAATGAATCTATGAGCACAAGATTGACCCACATTTAATTATGCCGTTGATATGACAGAAGTCAATTCATGAGTAACTCTATTTTACTGTTATCCAAGTTTACAAATACTCCTCAGATTTGTAACTTAATTTATTGCGTGGACACTGGCGCAATACTTCTTTGATGCAGAGCTTATGGCGTCAGCTAGGCAGGTCTAAATATGTTCGCAAAACAACCTGCCAGTTTCTTCGGTTGTGAGCAGTTTTTTCAGCAGATGCATCCAGTTGACAAATGGAGATTGTGGTTTACTGACTGTTAGTTTGCCCATTTTTTCGTCGGAATTCTGAATTGATCAAAAGCCGTTGCAGCAAAATGGTTAACTCTTTTAAGAAACAAGATACCTCGTAAAATACCTACTGTTCGGCTGATAGCTGGCTAGCCACTGAGAAATGGTTTTATTTCCAAGAGGTATACCGTCAAGCAGACCTGAAAAGATGAGGAAATAGTAAAAAGGCAAAATTATTTTAAAACGGCTCGGTTCATCACCGTCGAGACGTCCCAAACATCAGTGTTCTACCAAGTACTCATCTGTCTAATTAGTAATACTGACAATATGTGGTTTGTCGAGCATGACGCAATCATTCAGTTAAGACTAGGCTTTTGCAAGCTGCATCAAGTTGCATAATGGGTGACTATAATTATGATTAATACCTCAATTCTACGAGAAACAATCGTGAGTCAATGTCCACCATGAACCAGTTCAATTATTTGCCAATATTTGTTTGTCTTCCTTGACATATTAGCGGTCAGAGGTAGTTTCACTGAAATTATTCTCTGTTTATGCTTTTGTGCCCGATTTTTTCCTTTTTCATAAAGCTCCACTCAGTTAAACTAACCAACCACCCCTAACTGTGGAAATATCTCTTTTGTCGTCAAACTCATGAAAACAAGCAAGCTAACCTTGATACAAAAAAGTAGATTTAACATTGCTTGGTAAAATTTTATTGTAAATGTTAAAATGCTAAGCCCCTGTATGAGTATGCGGTCCTCAAGTAGAGTACAATGTCAGCGGTTCTGAGAGAAGATAACTTCACCATTACACTTAAGCACATGGAAGCATCTGTTTGATCCACTCACATAAGGCAGACCAGAACACAAACAATCTTCAATTCTGCCTTGATGGCTTCGAACCAACTCTCAGTTTGGCAATATAAAAGTTCATTTTTACATCCTTTTTTCTAACTGGCAAACTAGCAAACCCCACACTTTTATCTGTCAACCACGTATTTCAAAACAGTAATCTGTTGACAAAGACAGCCAAGCCTTCGGAATATATGACTTCTGAATAAGGGTGTTGCTTTATTTGAAAATCACGGCTCTCTGTCAGTCTAAAGAAGAGTAGTAGAATGTGATTCCTGGTCTAACCGTTTAATCTGACGAGCCTAAGTACTCGATAGGGCAAAACGGCTTGTCGATATTACTAACCAAGATCTATCATTAGGTCATTGGCTGAATTGGACTTCCGCATGGTGATCATGCCAGCAGTATCTCCATATACCAAACCTGTTAGCTTTTGTTCATGAGTACTGAATTAACAGGGCCGTAACAGACAAATTAAAAAAACGTCTTTCAATCCATAATAAGCAAGACTATACTTATTGCTAACTGGGTTTTATACAACCATGGGAGTTTGTTTACTTTTCTTTACACAATTCTTATGGTGATATTGATTTTCAGCGCTGAATTCAGCTGTAAGGTATATTTTGACTCAGTGAAAGCTAGTTTCTGTAATCGTCCTCAGCTTAATTTCGATAGCACGTTTGCCGTACACTTCGGTTTGCTTGTACGATTCTCTTTTATTGCATTAAGACAGCTCCGTACCACCTGAGTTCTTTTTTAATCTTTCCTATGCTCATCTATATGGTGAAAACTCTTAAATTCTCTTATTTTTTGGAAGACTTGCTCGTCCGCTCTTGGTGTAGGGTTTACTGAGCAAAATATAATTTGTCCCGTAGAACTTATACAAATGATAGTGTCTTTCTATGCAGACTACCGGCTGAAAAGCACGGCAAACAATGTGACAGTGTTTGGATTACGCTATTCTATATTAACACGCAAAAAACTGTACAAGGATGAGTAGACGTGCATAATCAAGCAGGCATACATAGAGAACGATAGGTACATAAAACAAGACATTGGTTTAAAGTCTTCACTCACATTTGTGAACTATTACGACCACTACCCACCGTTACCTTCCATGTGACTGTAAGCTATAGAGAAGGATAGTAAACCTCGTCCACGCTCCTACTACGGACCACAAGAAACAAAGCTCTGTCAAAATATTTCATAAACGTAAAAAATCATTTCTCTCTTATGTCAGAGGTTGGCGAATGCCTTTTTTCAACTTTGTTTACCCTTATATACAGTTGGCTCATAGAAGTCACCGAAGCAGTTCATGTCGAACAACTCGTCTACCGCACCAGACACGACTATACTTAATTTATATAATGTAGGTATATTGATAAAGAAAACTTACAAAGCGCACAATAAACAACTCTTTTGACTGACGCAAGGTTTCTGAACCGCTTCTTGATAAAATCCTCCATGACTGAGGCATTGCAAGTAGATGTTCATATCTTACATGGCGGCTAGCGATTTGCGTTATAAACTTAATCATCAAGGGTTCAGGGTTGATACAAGTTATCTATTACTGAGTAAGATCCTTCTGAGTCCCAGCACGTCAGACAGGTATTGACGTTCACAAAACTGTGTTGCACAAAACGAATCAGATTCTTTAGGACCATTAGAGCGTAACTATGACTATAATCTGAGGCTCACTGAATTGTGGTTTGAGCAGTCGACTGTAGATACATACCAAAAGGAAGGCAAAATATGTCATAAGTTTCTGGTAAATTTTGAAAAGGTAAATTAAATGCATCGTCTCTGTGGATTTCGGGTTTTCCTAACCACAACAAGGTTATGGATATCATGCTTTTTGGCATGGAAAAAGGTCAGGTTATTACAGATTTCATAAACAATCTTGTTTCAACCTTACTAAAGCAAATACACAATCTTAGATAAACGTTAAACAGCTCGGTTGCCCGCGGTCAGATCCAGGAATAATATATACACATTACACAATCGTAGCGAATACGAACGTAATGGATCGGCTAGCATCCACCAACTGGCTCGGAAACAACTTAAGAACGATCATGACTAGCGCCCGCTTTCGTGTGTGCCTTCGTTTCTCGTTATCGATCGTTTAGGTGACCCTCGCGGAACAACATTCCCTATACTTTCAATCGACCTTCATACGACTCAGTCCCATCTATCACTGCTTTCCGGCTGGATGAGATCTTAAGCACTCAACAAACAAATTGCAGACTACTATTTTGGTTGTTGGCTGTCTTAGCTATTCGCACTCAGCATTATTACTATCTCAGAGTATTACCACCCTGAAATAACTGTCCAACCAGACAATGGTGATAATAAATTTATTTACATTAAAGTTTGTTGCTCATGATGCCAACGATGTGATGTAGAAAGTCCAGCTCGCCCATCTTAATTAACCAGATGACACCTCACATTCGGTCTGAACCACCAACGTTTCGCATTAGGAAAATGTCTTAGTAACTTTCGAATCGTTCACTCTTACTCTACTTCACGCACCCTTGAGGATATCTTGTCTCTTCCTTCTATCTGATCGCTCGTCCAATTCTAGTATTTGGCTCTCAACATACGGAGGTCGAAGAAACTGTGCCGAGTCGGATGAAACAATGACTGGTTAAACGATCAGCATTCAACAAAATCCGCGACATCCCCCGGTATGAAGCATTGAGAATTAAGTGTACTAACGACTTGCTTCGTTCACCTTGACTGACTAGACATGTATCCACTGCATATGTGAATTTGTGGTCATTTTAAGGACGTAATTCGTGCGCTTTCTTGTCATCTCCATGCCACCCGATCAACTTTGTCCTCGTATTAACACATTTATTCAACATAGCATAAGTGAAGTTTAGCACACAACGAAATACGCCTTTAAACATTACTGAGATGAGTTAGCTTAGTGACGCGGTGCTTCACAGCACAGAACTCAAAAAAATTTTAAACCATCATTGCAAACGGAATTCGAGCAGTTGTGACGGTTTTAGATCAGGTGGTTGGCTGCAACGGTGTAGTGAGTTGTTAATAATGATGGCTTACCCCGGTGTGTTGTCTGTACATCTGGAGTACCACGATCAGAATCTGGTCTAACGTTTTATAAACGTTTGCTCTACCATATAACATTATCGCGTACGTTTTGTATTATCTGATACCACTTTATGGATAAAATTATAACATCATTCCTGCCGATTAGAGAAAAAGCGTTTGCTACGTTATGTAATTAAAAGGAAACACCCAGTTACCACTGTGCGAATGGTTGTCGGGTCGGATAACGGATTGGTCTCAACACTTACACAGAAAAACCTAAGCCATCGTTTTACAGTAAAGAGTAACTACAAATATTACTCAACTGCACGACTTTCACTCAATCATGAGAACACAGATTGGATTTAACATGGAAGTTACTAAATATTTCTCCAACACGGCAGGGCAGTTTAAACATTACAAAATAACAACAGCGGCTGAGTACTTAGATGTAAGAATTTGGTAGTGCTTGTTGTGAGGTCACTAGCGCAGTTACTAGCCCGATGGCTTCATGATAATCCGGCGGAAATTAAATTTCCATTTAGGATCAGGATGTGTATTAGTGATCTGCCCTAACTGGGGGGAAACCAGAATCTGACGACTGTAAAGTCTATCCGAACACAAGACCAACTGTCAAACGTGGATGATATCTAGATTGTAACAATCCAAATTCCCATTAGTCATCAGCAAATATGGACGAATTATACCTTGGATTTTCGAAGTTTTACTCCTAGCCAGACAACTCGTGTCAAAAACCAAACATTACTATTAATCATAGCTGTCGATCTCAAAGATTTTTCGAAAAATCGCTCAACCATTTTCGTGGGAAAATAAAAAAAAATCGCGGAATTTGCCAAATACCACTGCTAGAGTCAGTTGATTTATTGAGAAATCTGTCCTCATAACCAGCTTGTCAGAATCTCTTGGTTACCATTCAATGCTGCTCGTAAGGTCATTTCTGATAACAGTATTCACACAAACTGTCATTCTCCACTTCATACGGTGGAGGTTCAACTATTTATTACGATAAGTAATCTTGTTTATCGCCACAGTCTGAAAGGTCCTAATGAAAGACTTCATTCAGTATCCCTTAATTGAGGACGCACACACTTCCTGAGATTGCCAGATGCTTAGCTGATTTGATCAAAACAATCATTTCGGAAAGGTTTTTTGATATTCCCAAACTGCTATTTTTCATACGTATGGGTGAAAAAATCGGCAGCTTTAGGCGCACTGAGAATGATGTTATCGAGGAACATTGAAAAACAGGCTCGAATATGAATTCGCTAAAATGGTGATGTTTGGTTCAAAACTGTTAAAAACGGGTTCTTTTGCGTCCTTAAATCGCTGAATATCCACACAGGTGAGCCTTGTGAACATTGCATTTTTCCATATGTATCGCTGGAATAAGTCATTCAGTAGGTAGCATTTAACAGGCTACATCATATTTCAAGCAACCAAAAGGAAGCCAGCCACTGAAATGTTAGGAACTACTTCTCCAAGTATAAACGGAATAAGAATTCATCCGTTCGTAAACCTTCGGTTCTTAACTCTACACTTACTCATGCTTATGCCTGAGGTCAGGTTGCAAACCAACATGGCTCTTAACTCACCTGTCACTCAGCGTTTGGTCAATTCATTAAGATCGTGCTGAATATGTTTAGTACACACAGTCGCATTCATACTGCGTGTTCTTGCTAGAACGACCGTGATTATATCTGATCGACTGGAACTGCTCTGTCTGTTGAATCCTAATGAAAATCAAGCAATGAAACTTTCCGTTTTAATTTCAGATGGTTTGTGTAAAACAACCTTTAAATGGGTGGCAAACAATAAGGCCTGTTTTAACAACAGTGGAATAGCAAATTGGCCTGGCCTTAGAACCAAATGACGATAACGAGATATTGATCATTCAGGAAACAAACATATACCTCAGATTCCTCGTGTTTATCGGCTAACAACAACTGAATGATACAAAGCGGACATAATAAAGAAACAGCGTCCAGCAAAAACAACCGCTTCACAAAGGGCACTACAGTGACTGGTAGCGTTACGACCTCGACCGTGAGAGAAAGAACCGATAACTAATAACAGACATCAAAACAGTGAACAGAAGGATGGTTGCTATAAATACGTCACGAAAGTAGAACGCACAGTGTATGGATTTCAACCGTCAACGAAAGTGCATAACGGGTTACAAACAATGATCCAGAAGTGCATATGGTTAACCGATTCCCGTGTGAACGGTAGATCAATTCGTGACATAAAATGAACTGGGTCAAATTATGCCCTTGTTTAAATAGATCGAGACACCTGGTTAGACCATGGTTATAATTGAAAATTACTCACATTTTCATTGCAACGGGCTCCGTATTGAGATAATTGTAGTAGGCAGCATAGCTGAGAATCACGAACCAGATTTCAGATTCGTTTCCACTGGATTTTTCGTTGTATCAACGTTATCAAAACATATCTAGAGATCGTTTTGATTTGTCCCGCCAGTTGAAACTATTAAATTAACATCAGGACTTTCCAGCCGGTCACCTACCAGACTGAGCCAAAGTAACTAACATAACATTTGGGAACATGTAGTCATGTAGTGGAATATGAAGCAAAAATTGTATTCAGTGAAATGTGATTTTTAAAACCGGCTATTCGCCATAAGCATGACTGTAATCTAAGCAGTGCGTCCGTGTATTAATGGTGATAGTTCATAGAAACATCTAACGGGTTTATCACTGTATGCGGTTACCCACCCCCAAATAAGTGTTATCTGCTTCCACGCAATGATCAGTCTTGTACAAACAGCATTTATCCAAACGGTTTATTAACCATTCAAATTATAAACTGTCTGATGTCGAAGTACCGTAACTATTATTCCAGACGATAAAACTGAAGTTTTAAGTCCCACCTACCTTTTTGTCAATGTAGACGTTCTTCAATCAGTGCGTTATAGTCTTGCCTGTGTCAAGTTACGTTTGTTTGCGATTAGGTTTCACATAGGTATATACACACAAGCACAAACACAGATGCGTGTGCAGTGTAACGACAAACTACCTGCTGAAAAGTAAACTAATGAAATAGCCATAAATTATGTTAAATCATTCAACCTCATCGGGTAAGCGAATCGAGTGTGCACCTAGTCACCCAACCCACACCTACATTCATATACACGCGTGGGTAAATACATATATGCACAAATTTACATTCACATCGCACATGTGCTTGCCCTCACATTCTACCAACCGTCCAGAAAGAGGGCCACCAACGGGGTTGATTAGTGTCATAATCCTCTACGTACACGTTTGTTGCTGTTAATCCTTACTTTATTCTCAGGGAAATCTTATTAGTACGGTGTGGAATATGTCGGCCAGTTCATGAGCCTACAAACAGATGACCGTCGTTTAAACTTCCGATGGTTAATAGGCAGCCGCCGTGTGCTTGCATCTACAAAGCCTTGGCGATCTTTAGAATCTAACAATCACGTGTTTCAAATATTGAAGCATCAGATAAGAGTTATCAACAGTCATAAACGCAGTGGTTTACCAGTTGGCAGCGTTGGTGGAAGCTGTCTAAGCCACGTACACACCTATATAGGCGCTTCTTTTTGCAAACCACAACCCTGTGACACCTGGTGGTCATAGGTGCTAAACAGGGTGGAATCGGCGATCATAAAACGAAGGTCTTAAGACACTTTCGGCAGACATGCATCAGACCGGCAGTTTTGATGACTACAGTAGGGAAGAGGTTGACAACCACATGGGAAAATATAGAACAGCACATTTTATGAGCATTTATCAAACGATTTTCTATTAGAAATTTTCAGAAACACTGTATGAAACGTAACGCTGACAAGCGATTTGCAACAGTGTGCTTGAGTTTTCGCACGTTTATAGATTTTCAGCCAGCCAGCTTTGGACTATGTATCAAAACTGGATTTCTGTTCGATGTACGAGTGTACGTGCATTTATTACTTTAGTCCTACCTAAATGAGATCGGTGGCACAGTGTACAGTACAATGTCCTAATAAAAGAGTAGCCGGAGTTCGATCCTTAACTGTAACAAGAATATGTTCCACCGATGGACATTATTAGGGGAGATACTTGAACCTGGAGTATCTCTTTGAAACAAACTGGCTGAAATGTTTATGAGGGCGTGAGTTCTAAAATCATTTTGTAATTTTCAAGTCAATTAAATCAAAATCCTCTGTCACTAGTCAATACTTGCGACTCTAAATATCAACCAAAGCTGTCATCTATTGAGGAAACGGTTGTCATGTAAAAAACAAAGAAGTTAGGATGAATTTGTTGTTTTCGGTCAATTGTACTGAATATACTAAATTTAACAGCCTATGTGCTTGTCAATACGGAGAACCAGTGATTGGTAAGGCAATGTCAATTTTCACTGAATATATCTATGATGGTTTCGCCAGTTAAAAAAACGTAATATTTTATCTGTTAGCAGATATCAAACTGTTAAGTTGTTCAGCCATTAATGCATTTCCGCAAGCATTTTGAAGCCTGTGGAATAATCCAGTAAAACTATTACTAAGCTATATCAATGACAAGTCGAATTAAGTAATATTTTCATATTGTCAGTGACAATCACTCAATGCACATTTTATTGCAGTGATCCTGGACAGTTTCTGGAAGATGAACGAACCAACGAGCAAGTGTGGACAAAAGGTCTAACGGAAACGATCAACAATGTAAGTCACTAGCACTGATTAGTCTAAATTTGCTCATCAAGGTTGATTATAGCAAACACGTTTGATATAACTTGACCGTTAATCACAGGCGATCAAATGAAGCCAGTTTATCCGGCCAGCCCCAAACACATGTACACTCAAAGTTTCCCATTGTCAAAACTGGACGGTAGTGCATAATTTTGTCACAACCGGGATTTGTAATCCGGCTTATGCCAGTACGGAATGTCTGTGCTGACCATTTTGCTGCTGACCTCACATTAGTCACGACTGATTTATCGTATCCAAAAACTCGGTCACCTTCCCGTTTAAGTTTGAGGTTGTGTGATAACCATGTTGTGGTTAGCAAGACTGTATCTCTTCCATCAGTGATCCAGTAACCTCAGCATTAATCATAGGTTAATGTGATTAGGAGTTCATATATGATAGATTGTTTGTGTCTGTTGTGAGGTCGATAATTCCATGGTCAACAAAGTTGTTTCCAGAGTAAGTAGGCAGGTGGTCGGATTCCGGGCTCGTGAATAATGTGTACTAAAGAGGGGTTTAAACGGAAGTGGTACTTCAGTTCCCTGCTTCTATTTTGAATGAGGGAGCTGGGGAGTTTTTCTGAATACGGCAGCGACGTACAAGTAGTATTAGTCGCACTCCTAACTAGTCATTGTTTGTGTTCATTTTCCCAAATACTCAGGAACGTCCTTATCATTGGTTCTTAATGAGTACACTACAAGTACACTAATCTGTATAGGTTGGCCAGAATCGTAGAAGACACGTGGAACATTCCAAAACCGAAACTATTCTTTTTTCTTCGGACTTTTGTGATTAAACACAGAACTAGTGTAAATATTTTGTGCAGACTGGTTCAATTGTGAACAAGGTATTTGCAATTTCAGACTAACATTCTGAAACGGTTCTAAGAACAGTGTTTTGACTTTCACAGTGGGAGGCGAAAAAACCGGTTAAGAAACGGTACTGTCCTTCCAAATGTAAATAATAATGACTATCAGAAAAATCCCATTAAACTAGAAGGTCAGACGTGATAAGCAACTTTTTTCGATAATTCTTTCTCAAAACAAGGCAACTACAGAAGTTTCACTAGAATACTTCATCGGAAAAACAGCAGAACCCAAGGGCTGACTGCTAACGAATGATATTAAAAGCGACTGGTAAACTCCGCATACTTGGTCAAACCCGGATCGGACGTTGACTGGTTGTTACGTCGCACGGTCATGGTCAAACGTTTTTACGTGATTAGAATGGTTAGGATTGGTGTGTGGCCGCGGAATTTGCCAGGACTGAACAAATTTATTATAAGAACGTAACCTAGGATTATGAGGTTTGATTGCAATCACCTCGGTGATCGCCAAAGTAGGCCGACCGACTGTGTTAGTGGTGGTAACTCTGTAAACAACCCATAATGCTTTGATGACATCTATGCGACGGTTAGTGTCGGTGGGACATTTGAATATGAAGCTACTGGTGATGTAAGGCAACCGGTTCCCATCCAATCTAAATAACGTTCCTTTTGCATTTCTGACAAATATCTAGTCGAACGACCAACGTATACTGCCGTAAAAAGCAACAGGAAAACGGATACAGGAACAATAACAGGTGATGTATTGGCAGTTTGTTTCCTAGGCTCAATCGTTACATTGACGTTGCTATAAACCAGCGTCGTAAGGTTGCCGCTGATAAATTACGTTCACACAATCGATTGGTGCAACGATTGAAATGACCGACTACAATATTTCTTATAAATGATGGTTTTATGAACAACGATTTTCTTCCCACGGGGAACATCACTGACGAGATTTAACCACAGCAAAACCTATGTCTAACACTTACTTTTAACCGGCCTACTCAAAAGTCGGCCTGAATGCAAAAGCTACGGTAGACTGTCAGTCGTGATTACTTTGTGCCAAACAAATCATATACTAGTCACGAGCAGGTATGTATATATATATTTATATACGGTAGCCTAAGGTCATAATCCCACGGGGACCTGGAGCATAAATGGTCGATTCTCACACTGTTAATTTCATAAGTACTGAAAAACAGAAAACTTGAATGACGAAAGTACTCTGTAGTTGGCAGCTTACGAACAAAATGTAAACTTCTGTGTAATATTGTGGCAAAGCGATGTGAAATGAACTGCTGAACATAATTTGCTGAGTAGGACGGTTACGAAGGTGTGAAACGAAACATTAAAAAACAGCCTTAAACAGAGCTTGCTATGGCGATACACGAGTAAGAAAAATGTACCATTTCTGTGGTTAGAAAATTTCATATAGGTTGGTAGAAGGATGCGGTGCTTAGGCAACACAGCCACTTCGTGCTCGCTCAGTAGCCACTCTGCGTATACTTTCAATAAGCTTCGTGGCTTTTTACAACAAGGACGTGGGCTTCTGTGTCAATTTCAACTTACTGTCTAAGTACGAACCTGAACTTAATGGAGAAGGCTGCAGCACAGAACTGTTGGCATGTGTTCCACAAGTGAGATAGGGATATTCGTGCCTGTGACTATCATCGCACATCATTTTTGATAAACTTAAATTGTCTGGCCTGAGATCCAAAGAAAAGGTTTGTCTTACAATCGCCGGAGTAGTGGTCGGGGTAACTTACATGTTTTGTGTGTGTGGTTTCACACATATTTGCGTTTAACGTTAACTTGTTGTTCATGCATCACAACTTAAAACGGTTTAACTCCTTTTGTGAATTTCAAGCATTTTCACTTCCTACGTTCGTTGGTAAACTGTGTGAGGGGTTTCAATGAGTATGGTGTTGAAACGGATTTAACTTGATCTAAACATCCGTGTTTGCTAATCGTGCGTTGTGAAAAAGTTGCTCATATTAACAAGGTGCAGGAAGCAGCCACAAAACAGGTCACCATACCTCATTCGTTAACTTATTCGGGTTAACAGCATAAGGCAACAGAGTTGCCGTTGCAGTTTCGACCTGTCCCGGAAGAAACTGTTCTAGCATTTAAGATCCTCCAACAACTTCATCTATAAGTGTAAACTATAAATTTACCAAGCTAGACTGGCCATTCTAAGAGTAAATCGTTTAAGCTACGACATCAAGTGATGCGTTTATCTCACGGAACACACCCTTTTAAAGTCGGTGTGTGTTCACTCTGAAACAACACATCAGAGTCTGTCACGAAAATGTAGTCAGTGATTAGAGCAAAGTACAGAATTGATGCATAAATCCAAAACACCAAAGTGAATTTCTGGACAGCTAGACCACCATGAGAGAAGATGCGTTCCATCTGTCTACCGTTGTTAATTACCGGCTAGTTGCCGTATGCAGATTATTTTGTGAATGCTCCGGGGTTTCCATTCTCCCGTTTTCCTCCGACGTTTACCTATTTGTGATTTATATATTGCACAGTTTCCCGTATTAAAACCGCATATCGATTTTCCTATTCTTATTAAAATGAAGACCGCGGATTCAAATGCGTTTAGGCGATCTTAGCTTTCTTCAACCGGCAAATTTTATATTGAACATAGAGGGTAGTACTGCTGGTGTGAACGTACTCCACTACTTAAAATCGTAAAACTGGCAAGAGAGAACCTCGAATAAATTTGAGCTTGACGTTGTAGTGGACGAACCTTTAGTTTATTGTCCGTCCATTACCTTTGGTGTTCACAGAAATGGAAATTCCGAATTTTCGCTAGCCGGATACGGTAATTTACCCTAAGGAAATCATTGCCAGAATTAAAATAAACTGGAGCATTGTTCAGTACCTTGTTTCTGAAAACACCAGCAGTTAGCAGGTTTCGTGTAACCACATATCCCGAACTTTAGTAAGAACCCAGTAGCATGCCAGCACAGTCCAGCCGGTATAAGGAAGTGGGCCACCCATCATATTGGAGGCTGATGAAAACAGACACCGTTCAGTGACTGAGTTCACCGCCTCTGTGCTTACCCCTGAAAATGGGCAAGAATTTGGATTAAATCTAAGCATTTGATGGACGATCGATTGTAAATGAACGGTCAGAAAATAACGCTGTCTACTTGGCCCATTAGATTACCCATCAATTGGTTAATTATGGCAAATGCGTTCGCAGTTCATAATTAATGATGCTTATTAGCACGCAATCAAAGCCTTGAATTTTTTTATTGTCAACCAATTTGTTCGCGTAACTGAGGTGAAATAAATATATGTAAATCCCAAATGGAAAATCGCACTATTCAAGAGAATTTTAGTGTTTTTATAAAGTTTTGTGCACATTTCATCAAGTTAAAATAATTATGTTAATTTTTGACTGTGTTTAACCATATCCGGAGAATCACATCAAAGAATGAGCATGCACGCCGCATATATTTAGAGTTGCTACCTTGGAAGAGCACATCAGTTGTTGAGTAACATGTAGGTAGTACTAAATTTTACATACAGTTTCCTACTGCTTAATACTGCTACTGACAGCAAACCACCGGATTATCTTGTGCACCATAATGTCCTCATAAGTTTATCAGCTGGTTCGTCGTAGGGTCTTTATATTTCTTTGCATCTCTCCTGAGGGTATACTCGTGAAGTTATTCACTTTTGCCATGCAGTTTCAGTTGATACTTTATTGTAATGTAATATAAGGGATTGAAATATATAGTAATCACATGGTGTTCATCCTTTTTCATTTACTATATACATTTTCTAATCGACGCTCACACCGGCTATGACGATCACAAATTGACCATTTTATTATGTGTAAAACTACACCGGCAGGGTTAAATTCGAACCAGGGTTTCTTGTAGGACAGAAAATGAAAAGAATCTTGACAACTATAACAGAATTTTACCAGCAAGAAAATTCTACCGAAGAGAGCAGGATTTGTCCTCGGTTCAATTACTTAGGGGGGAACCGTAATTGATCAAACGGGATCTGATTGTTGTGAGTGCAAAACGATGTTTAGTTAAACGACACATTCACGGAAGTCACCAACCGTACGTGAGCTCATGTTTAATACTATGGTTTCATGACCTCTTATTATTTTGATCTACTCTGGATCCACGTGAGGAGAACTTAATTTTGAACGGTCTTTGACTGAACCTTACTGTAATGACTGTTGGATCAGTATGGTACCAAGAACGATCAGTTTTGGATCTAAAATAACGTAAGCAAGAATAAAAACAGTCAGGGATTTTACCTCATATGCTGCAGCGCAATAACCAGGCTGTAAGAGAGCTGGGACACAGTCAGACTGATCATGCTCGGACTAAGACCCAAGAAATGGCAGTCGACGTCAAGCGTTCTCAGCTAGCACAACCATGTTTTGACCACCGTTTCCTGTGCATGTCGAACGAGATCCAGAAGGATAGCATGGTGAACACAGTTGTTTTTACGGAATTCTTTTCAGTAGGTGCGCCTATTTAATTGTCAAGCAAATTCTCCTCCTTTGGTTCTTCGGCGGAAATGCCTTGGTTCATTTGCCAGTTACGCAAGTTGAATCAAGAATGACAAGTACTTGTACTCCCAAAACAACCCATGTGTGTCAATCGTGCACTCATACTTACCAATCAGGTCCGAAAAGTATTCCTAAAGCTTTCTTGGATTCACTTTGACCAAAGAACCCAACCTCCTCGACCAAGATTTTGAATAACTATCTTGGTCTAATGTAAACCGGGGTTAACTTGCCACAACGACCTACAATGATTAGACGGGGATGAATTCAGTTACGCCGATAGTCCATCTGGATGTCAACATTTACGGCTTTGTTTCAACAACATCTGTTCGATGAGTTTGGAAGGCCCGAAAAAATGACTGTGCCCCTGCTGTTACGGACATGTTCTAATCGAATTATCAAGAGGTCGTTCGACATTCTAGATAGATTCTATAAGTTCTACCTGACTCAACAGTCAGCTGTGTATTTATCGAACAGAGTTGACAGAAGAATTACTGTCTCTTTTCAAGACAAGTAGAAAATGTCGTAAGCGTTAATAGATTATATTTCGGTTGTGCCTAATAGGAAGTCGATAGCACATAGGTCACTAAAATTGCTTTGTTGTAGGTGAGTCCAGAATCAATATTCTAGTAGTTTCAAAAACGTACATTACGGAAGAAGTCCAGCAGGAGAGAACCGCTAATCTGTTGCTTCCTTGGAAGGTATGCTTGTCAAAACTTCCACCTGACTGGGACTAACTATGAACGGTGTCCAACTAATATCCATCAAACCCTGAAAGCCCATCAGTTAGTAACACCTATTAACCAATCGATTTCGGTCATACTTGATGATTTATAGAACTCACTGCTAAATCACACCAGGTGATAGCTCATGCGGAATGATTGAAGAAAAGTTGTCGATGTTACACTGAGTTGTGTTTTTTAGGTTTAAATGACCTGGAACTAACATCTGTCACACGTATTTATGAGCTAATCCATACCCTGAATTTCAAAACAGAGACAAAGGATAGCCAGTGAAAATTTCCTTTCAACGGAGCCTCCGCCTAAACAAATAAAGTGCATAAAAGTCATGTTATATCATTTGAGGAATAAATAGCAGACGAGGCTTGTTCTCTTGTCTGATGGAAGGGAAGATGGAACAAATTGTCTGGAGTAAATGGTTTATCTACCAAACTCAAGAGTGAACAGATTAGGCGGCATTCCAAAGCACCCAAATGCTGTAAACCCAAGTTACTCTCCCTCCCTAAGATGAATCAAAAGAAAGCAAAGTAATGCATCTCTCATCGGTATGTCGACGGAAAAACTGAATTAGACACCAGAAATTTCATTGGTTTTATTGTAGCTTACTGCCTGGGACACCTCTTAACTGTTCGTTCTGTGTCTACTGCCCACAGGACAATACGTCTGGGTTGTGGTACAAGTGGACCCGGCAACTATAGACCGGATAACTCTAGTCCCTTACAGATTTAATTCAGATGTTATCTATTTTCAGGCCGTGTAATTGGGGACGAAGAAATCCACCCTCCAACCCCATTATTTCACAGAACGCTCAGTCACACCAGTTCACAAGGGTGTAATAAATGTATGGTATTAGCCCCATTTGAATATATTGTTTTTAAGCATGTTAAGCTGATAAAAGCCTTGTGGTAATGACTATCTTTGTATGGGAGTTCATCTGTGATCACCGCCTCTAGCAAACATAAGTTATCAGTTTGGCTTTATCGGACCGTGGAGTAAGTGGCGCTTCTAGTTTACTACTAGTCCACTCTACACTTTGCGGAACTGCGTGAATATACAGATAGATCGTAGTAAGATTGCAGTAGCAAGACTATAATATTTCTGAATTTTTGTGATTCATATGTTGCGATTAATGATGTGGCTCTTAAATAACACGGATTATGAAGAACCAATTCTGCTTCCCCATCACTACTGCTATCAATCAAAAAATGTGTGTGAATTGTCTTATGTGAATTGCAGACCCAGTTAAATAAACACGCTTTAAAACTGTTATCACAAACTCGCGAAAGAAATCATTCATCAGCTAGACCAATTTTATAAATTTGGCCTGCAGGTAATCGTAACATTAATGCCCTGAATTATACTAAATTTCGAAGAATTAGATTTCTGCTACAAAATAACTGAGCTAAATGATCGCTTTTACTTCATGAGCTACAAGGATTAATGAGAGAACATTGTTGTTCATTTATTATAAGCAGGCAGACAGGCAAAAACTTTCTAATTCAACTTGGAAGTTCTATAGTGTTTATTGGGTGAAATAAACATACTACGAAAGAGATAATTCTCAGGTTGTTATTAGACCAGACTCAACAACGGACATCGTCCGTTAGGTTGGGTAGTCTCTTGTCATAATAGTCTGTCAGACAGGGTAGATATGATCACACTGAAACTATCGCGCAGTAGTGTTCTGGTTGAGTGGTGACATGAACGAACACAAATAAACGAACGTCTCCACTGCATGTCAGCAACCGGTGACCTGAACGAGACAGCCTGGTGTGTCATTTTGTGATACAAACCTCCACGGGATGTCGGAAAAATAAGCGAACAAAAATTCGTGGAGAATATATGAGGTGACTTATCAGACGTTGAAGCAACAATCGGAGTTTTACACGGTAATTGTGTGAACGCTGTATTCTGTATATTCCATCTGGGACCACCATGATTTAGGATATACGTGAACACTAACTGCTTATAGAGAAAAAAATGGTAATCACCCTCGTTTAAGGACATAGTCCGGCGTGATTTTGGTTTGACCGGAATCTGGGTAGGTATGACAACTGGCGAACGTTGATGATTCACTCCCAAACGCAACGAACTTACCGACTGGAAAACTGTTTAGATCCAATGAAGCCGACCGATGTACATTCAAGATGTGGCATTAAAAAAGGCATACGCCTCTTTAGACGTTTCATACGAAGAGGTGGTCTGCGGTAAAAATTAATAAGCAGGAAAAATTAACAGCAAAACTACATTTCAACGCTTACTTGTAAGGGATCGTTCGCCTCTAAGTTGCTTGAGAATATGTTAAATCGATCAACGGTTAGGTAAATAACATTTTAGCGATATAGACAAAAACACGAACTGTGGACCCCGAAAAGTTTTGCTGCATGTTTACAAATTAAAAGAACGTATAATCAGGTTTCTACAAATAAATGTTAAACTCACCTGCAAGGTAGACCGAAAGTTATCAATTACTGTTGCTGTAATGAAGTGGACGCGGTTGATCTTTTCGAACTTAAAACTTGAACACACCCTTCTTGTTCTCTCGAGCTCAAACCTACGAGAGACTGTGCGGGCCTTTTCTTGTTTTTGAATGCAGACATTGGGGTCCAAAACAGCTTACAACATAAATTATTTGTCCAGTATGTTTTGCTATACCATATAATATGCCCCCCCGATATGTTATTCCTTATACACATAACGCTTTTGTTCAGAGCTAGTAGAAGTACATAACAAACAAAATAATCCTTTGAAACAGAAAGTTGACATCCTCGGTTAGCCCCAGAAAATCTGAATAAGTATTTACTGCTTGTCATTCAGGCGATTTTGTAGTCTTTAACCATAATACACTGATACCCAAGTGCACTGGACATGTTCGACTGATACAGTACCAATAGAAGGTTTTATTCACAAAAAGGTAAAACTTAACTGTAGACTGAATTATGGTAACAATATGTATATTTCCAAGAAACAGGTAAGGTTTTGACTGATATAAACTGCATGTTACTGATAGCAACCTCCACATTCTCTTGAACGTTCCAGTTAACATCTTTCGGATGATTCCTTAGGTTTAAAGTTGTTTTTAGGGTTCTTTATTAAAGAACTTTAGCCCCGTGAACCAAAGCTTGATTCCGGTCCACGTTTTCAGCAAGGTTGGGTGATTCTAGAATTCCGGCGTGACGAAATTGAACTAATGGAGTCACAAAGTGGATTTAACATGACAATGACTGTATCGCTTAAATGGGTAAATGAACAAACTGATGAGAGGTCGAAATAGAAAATGAAGACATTTAGATGTGATAACTCGTTAAATAATCAACAGGATATCCTGATGAGTAAATGGACCAAAATTCAAACCCAGGCCTTGACAAGAGTATGCGTTGTTGATTAGTTTTAACTACAGCGAAACCCGAATCCGGATTTTTTTCTCGAGAAGGGTTTGCAAAATATGTGTATTACTCGTGTAAATCAAGTTTGTGTCTCGTAATTCTAAGCCATGTTCAGGTATGTGATTGCAGGAGACCACCTTCACAGCGGAAACGATAGATGACACGTGAATCAGTAAGCAAAAGCAGCCGCTGGCTTGTGATGCAGGGTGTCGTGCAAAGACGATAGTAGCAAAACACAGTTTTAGTAGCAGTGGTCCGATGGTTGTTAAGGCCAAATCAATTTCACTACCCCTTTAAATAGAGGGTATAGAACTTCCATCATTGTACAAACATGAAATCGGTTTTGATTCCGTTGAGTTAGAGGAAGGTTGCCATCAGTAAGCAGGTTCACTGTCCATCACTTCGTAATTTGGAATTTGTTGTGTTTATTTTACGGCTAGCCTCGAACAATTTTATCAACGTCCAAACTTTCAAACCTCGATAGTGGCTGCGTCTCACACATGTAGTCCCTGAATTCGATTGCTTATATTCCCAGGTTTTCTCCAGTGGTCAAATGGGCATACATGTGTTATTGATGAACAGATCAGTCCCGAACGTATCTGTGCGCGCTTCGTTTGGCTTATCTAGTTCTTTTGCTATCAAACACATGATCAGAAGACGCAACCATATCAGAACGGTAATAACGATAGGTGTGGAACCAAAATGCTCTAACTTTTAGTTTTTACTGTGGTTGGTTCAGAGGAGTATGGAATTCTCCACCATAACTCACCTTTCTCAGAATTAAAATTTTTATAGTGTACTTCCTGGCGGACATTAATCTATGTAGTCACTGACTGTAATTGTCAAACTTATTGCGTTAAGAATCCAAAGACACTCACCACTAGGTCTGCAAGCCACAGTCTGATAAGACAGCTTTAATAAAACCGGTAGTGGTGAAATTTATCCTGCAATTGTTGGCTTCTTACCCCCATAAATGTTTGCTGACTAAGGCCCCGCTGTTAGGCCTTTTCCTTCGGTCACAGCTATCATTGGTTCAAACAGCTGGCATCAGTTAGTTCAGAAAGGGTTTAAGTCTGGGCTGCTTCCAACAGATACTCGCAGAGTGATTGATAGGAATTAACAGCTACCATTTGGCCATCGGTCGCAAAATGCTAACTTGGAAACCCCTTACAATCCATGGCAACTGACAGTTTAGATGTGATAATGCGGGTCAGCCTATTGTCATCAATTTTACTGGGAACGACTTACTTATGGACATAACTCTTAAAACTTAAGTCTTTGTTCAAGTAAACACAAATGCTTCCGGTGAGCTTTAGCGGGTGCAAATGCAGAGTTTACGATACCTTTTGCTTAAGTGAGCAAGTCAGTCAGTTTACTTAAGTCAGAAGAACGCGCAAAAATAGTGCTCTGGCGAATAATTACTGGTAGTTGATGTGGTCGGTTGAATGATTTGCGTCAACTGGCTAAAAAATTAAATGAAAGTTTCCCGAAAACTGTTGATTCTGAGCTGCGTGAAGCGAGTTCGCTCCAAGTTTCCGATTTTCGTTGCATCCGACAAGATGATAAGTTGAACGGATGTTGATGCTTTTGTTGCAGCATCTCAAACCTATATCTAGAATTTTACAAGGACTAAACACATCCAACCAGACCAGTTTGATGTTGACGTCAATGACTGTCATCGGTATAAGAAGAAGAAAACCAGACTACCTGAACACTCGGGAAAATACGAGATTCCTTCTACTCTTAATACAAGGTTTCCTTATAACAAATCGCTAGCTATACATTAAAAGTTATAGAAAAAGTCAGCATATTTGAATACCTCATCGGTTTAGTGTTGTATTTGCATGACAGTACTATATACCCTTATTCCTTACTCTTCGCGTCCTTTTTTTCACTAGTGACGATATTATCATCATTTCCTCTGCCATCAATAGCCTCAGCAACCTCGTCGTTACCAACATCTTCAATATTCTCATCAGCATCATCATCGTTGTTTGATGCTGATGCGTGCCCTGGCTCAAAATAGTATCTTTCATTTAGAGATAATGAAAGGGATTCATGTGTGATACAACTCCCAAATGTCCGATTACTAACCCACACAAAAGATAGTGGGACAGTATATGCAATGCAGCCAGCTCCCCTGAGGCTTCCATTGCATCAATTCTTTACTTGTGCATACCTCACAAATATCACGGTGATAAAACAGAAAACCCCATTCTACCAAACCCAATAATCCATCATGTTCCCTAACCCCTAAAATCAGAAGCTCCTTGGATCAAGAAGGTCACAGTGCTGAGGATAAAAGACATCAACGATGATTAATCTACTGGTGATTGCTTGAGCTTATTTGCGGTAACTAAATTGGTCGTTCACCTTGAATCCCACAGTAGTTTTCCGCAGCATCTCCGAGGTGCCTGACAAGACTGGTAATCAGTTGGCCTCTTTAGTACGATGCGCATAAACACAAGCTTGAAGGCTAACCGAATAAAGTCGGTTGACTCTCTTTAATAAATATCTGCCTCACAAATTTACCCTCGGGTACACGCGATTTACGATTTAAAAGAGATTTTTGTCAGAAATAAAACAATTGCGTTTATCAGCAGTAAAGTCATAATGATTGAACCTGGTTTAAACTGCTCAGCAGCCATAGAAAAAGACTGCCCGGACAGACTGCGTGAAACGAAACTAGTGGAATTTACAAGGCGTTACTCTTGTTTTTCAAGTAAGAATTTTCATCATCCCATTATTTGATCTACGTTGATTAACTACCTGAATTTTCATGCTGAATGAATAAATCAGTTGCGCACCTTATGTTAACTGATTATACAGTAATTTGCTAGTGTACCAGTTTGAATCGCATTCCTCGTTTGTACGATACTATTACAGCATCTGTGAGTTTGTTTACGAGCTCACTAAGTTGACCCGGCCGACGACGAAATCAGCTGTCTTGGTGTGTCTGTGAACACTTTGGTCGAAGTTCACCATACTTTCCCGAAACGGTTGGCTTAATACCGTGTGAATAGTTTCCACTATCCAGGAAACGATCGTCCCATAAATGTAACAATGTATGTGGGCCATGTTGCCCTGAGTAGTGCAGCAATTTCGGACAAACGACATCAAACTCATACTTGTGTTTGTCGGTATTCCCAATGAGTGGACGTCGATTTCTACATAGACGATGCTCAATTTTCCCTACAGCCGGCAGCAGTGACTTCTAGCAAAATGGCACACCGGTAGTTACGCCTAGTTAAGTCACACCTAGATCATACACACTGTGCAATCGGGCCCACTACCGTGAGCAAAGATCAGAACGGTAGTTCGATTGGATGCACATTAGATCTTATAACTCCAACCACTGGGTCGAACTTTAGAAGAAATGTATCACCTGGGAAAACTAATTCGCTCATGCGTACTCACAGTTAAAGACAAGGTTCAAAATTTTTTGAAAATTCGCATGCACATTTTCCGTTTTAGGACTATCAAACTGTTCTGAACACAAATCTGTGCAGATAGAATTTGACATCAAAAGTGACCGTAAATACGTTCTAGACAGGGACATAATGCATTATTTAGTTCATCCGAAAATACCCAGTGAAGACATGAGAACGACAAAGTGGCGAACAAGACGTGTTTTCTGTGTTTGATCATCAGGCTAATTACAACACAATAAATATGAAAACAGTAGCTGGGGTGAGCCAGAAATGTGGTCACTAGAGCTTGTGAACAGCGTATTTGGTATCACTTACGCAGTCACTGTTCCAAATCGTGTGCTTCATTGATTGTTGGCCAGGGAGATTAAGTGTCCGCATGAACTTCTTCTGAGCACAGAGATCAGGGTTGCGCAATCGGATACTAATGGCCTCGGTAACGATCAACATTCGGAATCTCACCACTTTCGATCTATTCATTGGTACTCGGTAAACAATCTGAAAAGCTTCCTTCTTACCGACAGAATGATTAGAGTCCATCAAATGAGCAACGATTGCACTTGAAACCGTTTTAACCACACCACTATTCAACCACGCAGGATGATGTTCACACACTCTGTCAGACAATCGCCTTGTAGTACGACCAATGTATGATGCTCGACACGAGCAAACAAATGAGTACACACAACGGCTGGTTGTAGAACATTGAAGTTTGTCTTTGAGTTGTGACATGATAACGGGTGTTGAACAGAAGCTCACGCACAGTTGAGCGGCAAGGTAGGTTGTTTCGACTGACTTTTTGAGCTTTCTTGATATGACTGCGGTCATGGGACCACTCTTGAAAGGAAGACTGACAAACGCAAGTTTCTTATTCACAGAAGGTGACTTAAGTCTTGACTCTACCGTTTGCATCGCTCTTTGAACAAAACGCATTGGGTAGCCATTCTGTATGAACACTTCTTTTAGAACACGTCTTGTTCGCTACTTTGTCGTTCTCAAGATGAAAGTATCAGCGTAATTTTTCACGCCAAATTTTTCAAGTTATCTTGCCTGCATGACTCATTGTGCATTGGTGTTTTAAATGAAACTAGCCAAGACAATATTAAAAACCAAAGTAAAATGTCAAAATAATTGTTCTCATGTTGGCCCGAATTCATTATTCCGCTATTTTCCCCGTTTCTTCAGTATAGTAACATCTTTTCTTTATCGAACTTACTACGGGTTGTGTGGTTCTGCACACTGACTGTGTAGATGACTTTTCATTTAAGCACACGAACAGCACATCTGAAATTTAATGTATTTGTTCATGTCGAACTACGCGTTTTGGTTCTAGTAGCTTTCTATATCTTTGTCAACTGAACATCTAGTACGTAAGTGATGGTCAGCACTTGGGCTATCTAAGACACTATAAATACTAGCCAAGTCTCCCTAAACAAATCTGGACTCGGAAAGAGTGTAAATCGTCAAAAGTCGGGTTTGACAAATTCCCAAATTTTCCGATACGGTTTTTCGAACAAACCAGAATTGTTGCATAGTCCCCATGGTTATCAGGATTCATTTACCGTACCCATTCCGGTTTTGGACACGCACGATAAAGTTATGAAAGACTGACTGACAGCTAACGTGGGTTCGTAAGACCGTTCACTAAAGATACACACCTGAACGCAACCACAAACGTACACACGAACACACTGGCGTGCCAGAAATAGGCTATGGCAGATTTGCGCAGTTCCTCAGAATCAGAGTTTTGGGTGTCATCAGATTCATCAACACATCGATCAAAACTTGCACCTTTACAGAAATAATCGACTTGGCAATGGAAAAACATGCGTGTAGAATGAAGCGCTTATCTAGCTGGGCAAACATAAATGTACAGATATCTGCTGATGAAAATAGAGCACACTATAGCGACGCATCAGAATCTAATAGTTACCAGCATTCCGCATTGTCCTGTTGGTATAAAACGATGAAAACTTGTGGGAATCAATAGAATTTTACAGTTCTTGGGGAACTTACGGTGATTATCACATCTGACCATGGGTTGAACATTGTAAAACTATAGAATGGATACAGAAATTGAGTATATACTTTTCATCTCAGAAATATAAAAGAACCCAGAAATACCAATGATAATGGAGCGAGATAAAATCAGAATATGTACAGAGAAAAATATAAATCCGACCTGAGTAAACAGGCACAAATTAAGCATGCCTTACCCAGTAACTGCTACTAACTGTACGTTAGTTCAGACTTGGCCAAGCGGTAGACCTGATTAGATATCTAGAATTGCAACAAGAGGAGATGTACCAATTATTCGCTCACTACTATTTTCTGATGAAACCGTCACTATATGCAAAGAGGAAGTGTTTGCTATTAAACGAATCCTAACGCCGAAAGGTTAGTGTCTGTATTTAATGCAGTTCATCTGATGTCTCAGCTTCAGCCAAGTAAGAAAAGTCAAGGTTGCAGACAGCTGCTTTTGGGAAGTCTCACTCTGCATGTACAACTGTACGGGCTTCATTGGACTTACATGTAAAACGGGTACATATGGAATGGTAACAGTCATAGCAAATGCGTTCACGATAATATAACCAGGTGGTGGTTTGTTCGTTTGTGTTTGTTTGTGCCGTGTTTAGGTGAGAAGTGTGACCGACCATTGATAACGCACAGTTCGAAGTGATGGTCGAATTGAGTTCAGAAGGTTTACATATACCTTGCTTGTTTAGGCCGGTAAGACTTTCTCCTAGATGCCCAACTGGGGATTACAGAGTCTGCATGCGATTACGTACGCTGTTGGTAACAGTCTGGTCAAGATGGCCCGCGAACGGACGCGAGACACTGTAGATTATTTTAAAGACTCTGTCGATCGCAAGTTGTTGATTTGTGTGGAACGAATGTGACCGGATATCAGTGATGTATTTGGTCACGCTGAAAATGTCATATACACAGCGTCTATCGAACAGAAACTCGGAAATTGTGGGAATTAACTGATTAAGTTCCACTCTGACTGTGAGTGTGTTTATGGATAACGGATCATTTTTCTGCCTGAATATCTCATCGTTGGATCAGAATTGCACATTGTATACGCAAAGTAACAATAGTTCTTTAATCCTTTAAACCGGAATACCAGCGTTTATTTAATTCTATTCCACCTAATTAAATAGGTATTAAACTATTTCTTTAGGTGACATGCTTGTAGACAGTGAAATTACATCCAGATAAACATTTGTTATTCTTAGTGCTGAGTGAGTCCAGTGAATTAACAAACTCAAAGGTTTCTTCCAGACTAACTGGAGATACTCTTTCTCTGACTGGTTCTAGGGTTTGAAGTAACTCTCGAGCTAGACTAATATATGATGAATCCATGCCAGGAATCGGGCGTAATGATGACTCATTATTATGAACGTTGGAGAGTCCACATAATTAACCAGTATGAGTAAAAATCCAAATACTGTTGAAAAATTCTGAAAATTCACAGCATCGCTTACTCAACAAGGGGCTAGTAGTTCGTACTAGTTATTCCGCCATTTATTACACAAATTGTCTGCCAACACTTTTATAATTTTTCTGCCAACACAAGAGTATGATTCGAGCTTCAGTCAAATGTGTAATAATTCTGAGAAGGTATATTAATGCACGGCGTGAGGTAGACCAAACCTACTATTAGCCATGTGTGAGTAAGGCGTCTAACAATTTAGCGAGCAGCATACAAGGGCCGCATTGTTTTAGAACCATTCCTGACAGATAGTAGCATAAGTTTAGTCTGGTCAGCTACTACATCTTATCCGCTGAATAGAATGTCTACCGTTCCAGCAGTAAGAACAGTGTTGAAACACGTTCTTCAGCCTTGAATCTCACCCCAAAAGATTCGAAAACTTTCTGAATAATTAACGTAAGGAATTGCTGTGTATAGAAAACTTCCATTACTTACCATGTTAAAGGTTTGTGAGCAAACTTCATCGGTCCTTGCCAAAAGGTGGCCATTGTTAAGAGGAGAATCGGAAGCAGAATATGTATTAAAGTACTATTTTCGGTTGTGTACAGTGTCCAACATACTACAGCAGAGTCAATGTGGTAAAATATATCAAAGTGTGTTTCACCATATTATAGGGTGATATTAATTTTGCACCTGTGACGTTAGCAGAATGGCACCGTTACCTTCGCTAAGTAATGTACTCACATCAGGCTGGACTCAGTTGTTCTATGACGCAGCTTCCAATTTAATTCGCTCAACACCCGTAGTCGAAATGTAAAATTGCATTTCTCAGAGGCCAATTAGCGAACAGTTTCCGAGCACTGAATGCACACAACTCGTGATTCCACAACTTCGTATGCGCATTGCCAAGTGCGTCTTATCGACTGGTGTAGAGCGCAAAAGCGTCTCTCTAGTATCACCAGTCTTACCTTCAACGTGTAAGTTCCTCCTAATAACAAATAACGAAAATTATGTATAAACAGCTGATTATGGCGTATACTGAAAACGAACCTACCGTTGGCTGTTTCCAACAAGCAGTGTGTATCTTAACCAATGTAGCCGCCCAGTGATTTTTTAAAAAGGACACAAGTGGGCAGTCTAGCTAACAGATTAGTGACTTCGCTGTTTGTTGATAGTAGCTACAGATAGACTGTCAGGTTTTCAATCTAGATGTCTCAAGCAACACGAACTAATTTTCTCATTCTTCTGATTTTTTTTCTCCGAAAACAATTGAAATCGTTCTGAACACAGAAACGCTATTTACTTTAGTGACAATTATTTTGTTCTCAATACATCACAGATGTGATTAGTATCGCATAGGCTATTATCGGTCGCAAGTCCGAATCTAGAGTTGTTAAAGATTTCACCCGTTACTATCCTCACCGGGTTATCCTTACATATTCTGTACGTTTTCTTGTGTACTGCTCTCATGAAGAGGAACTTCCCATTTCAACAGCATTTCAACAGTCGCTCGCGGATGATTCTAAACTAGTTAGCAGCGATCTCAATGACCTCTTTTAGTGTAAAGTATCTTCATGACCACCGTATCCACTAATATGTTCCTAGTGTTAAGATCTGACGAAGCGGAACAATCCTATGAATTAATCCCGCCAACCAACCGGTCGGTGTGTGTTAAGGTAAAATGACCACGAATAGTAGTGCAATTAGTGCAGCACCCGCATTATGCAATTTGGATGGCTATAAGTTGCACCACTGTTGCACTGGTAATTCTGGCCAATCCGCCAATGCATGTGATGCTTTTAAGTTTTTCACTTTTACCCCTTAACTTTGCTATATCTGTCAAGGTCCTTATTAGGGCAGATCCTTGAAGTATCTACAAAATTGGTGGGCACTGTTTTTCGTTCAATAAACAGCACTAAAATAGCTTAGAAGAGTATGAATTGCAAAAAATCCGGACTTCAACTGGATTCGAACCATCGACAGAAACAACATGCCTAAACGCAGCAAATGCTTTACCAGCTGACCTACGAAGCCAAGCAAAGTGGAATCGAACCAACTGAAGCCCAGATTTGTCGCAGTCGGATCTTCTCTAAGTTGATTAATCTGCCAAACCAATTATCAGTAATACATCGCCAGTGCTCATCGGTAACGCTGGTGGATTCTAGAATGAACTGATCAAGAAATCTTGCTTGGGCTGTCAGTCAGTTGGATCACTTGGTGGATCACATATGACACAGATGGTTGGGTGTGTAACTGGGTCCAAATGTGAAATGTCTGAGCTTCCAGTGTAGTTATGCAGCTCAGCTTGTAGAGCATTTGTTGAGTTTGGGCATGTTGTTTCTGTCGCTGGTTCGAATTCAGCCGATGTTCAAACATTTTGCAACTAGGTCTCTTTTAACCTATCAGATTTGCCAAACTACTTGTCAGTAACAGCCAAATAGTTGTTAAATAGAATTACTACGAAATCATTGTAGCTTCATGTTTTGCTAATGGATACATGATGTTTTCTCCGTTACTCTGGTTTGACCTCAACTCGATCGGTATTGATCTAGACAGGTAATATTGTTTGCAAGGGTAATATTTCCTTAATTTTTCACGAAACCAGCAACCTGCGGTGGACGTAATGTGATGTTCGCTTTTCATTGCATCGTTTTCCCAGTCTGCAAATTTGTTACTTCTACTAGTTTGGTTACTTATAGGTGACAGTTGCCAACATGTATTTTAGGTCCCGTGATCGTTTCGTACATTCTAACGTTACTGGATAATATACTTGAGTTTGCTCTAAGAAAATATCATTTAAAATTTTCAAAAAAGTTTCACGTGAATCAGTGCAAAATTTCAAAAAGTTTCTGGTATTTTGTTTCCCCCTGTTTGTCCTACTTGCTAATCCAAACAGATAAGCCGCGAGTGCTTTGAGCGTTTGGCAAAACTGGAAAGTGAAAACAAGGAACTGCGCAAGCAATATCAAAATCTAGAGGCTCAGGTAAGACAACTATGTTCATTTGAATGTGGTTTCTGACTAGCTTATTAGTATCGCAGCAAAACACCCAAGTGTTTGGTTGATGTAATAAGTTTATCGGAACTATGACAACCTCTGAAGGTGATTTCGTACATTATTAAGGTTTCACGTACAATGGAGAGAAACAGAAGGTATATTTGAAAAGACGTATATAAATTAACGTTGATGACTTACTATGTGACGTTTAGTGGTATTTACTCCAATTATGATTATGGTGTTGTGTATTTAAGGTTCCAGTTAGAACGAACTAACATTCCTGTGTTCAACCAAAAGTGAGCTTTTGTCGTATACTGGTCATTTTGCTCACTGCTTGACAAGAGATGACTGTTGGACAAGTGTGTCAGTTACTAATACCTTCGCTAATGCTACGAAAGATGACGGTTCGACGGTCAATCCCACCATTGTTCTGGAGTGTTTGTCTTAAGCTGAGGTTTGTAAAACTGGTCGACCCAATTTCACACTAATCAATACAGATTAACAGCACTTTGGATAAATTTTGAATTCGAATAATTACCTTGCTACCTTTACAAGTGTTGTTGTGATTATGAGTCAGCGAGTTACAGTGAGTTAACAAGGTATGCACTTTAGGTCAGAAGGCTGTTCACTAATTTACTATAAAATATATGTCCTTCCTGAACACTTACGCACGGCTCAGTGTAAACTAACTCTATCGATATATAAAAACACACATGGATTTGTGAACTCTTAATTCCAAGAAGAGTTTCCTAATGTACAAAATTAACTGTCTTTGGTGATCATTGCGCTAATATGGTATTTGATAGCCAACCACTAAAAATTAATTTCAAATCAGGTCTTGCTGGTCCTGCAGTAAACAATAAATATGATTTGTCTCAGGATGGTGTGCTAAGTGCATCGGATCACTGTTCAAGATTTATTGTTTGGTTTCGAGAACAACTTGAACTTAGAAGATGACACCTTGTGTTGACGAATCGTGATTACGTTTGCGAACTCAAAGCCTGTTTACAAGCCCACCACTTGTCATTCTGTTAAAAATTAGGGAGGAACGTTCACTTCCTGTCTCTGTATTTGCTACCGAAGTAAACGACTTTGTCGAGAATCGTTACGATTATCTTGGGCGGCTTTTCCACCGCCCATTACAGAGACGTTCGTATAAGATTCATGTTGATGAAATAAACTGAAGCCATCACAATAGAAGTTGGAAACTTATTTATAGTGCCTATTTGTTCTGTTGATAGTGAAGCAGCTATGTAAGCTCACTTGTACGATACTCACTCTGAGGAGTCGGAGAACTCTAAAGAAACAATCCTAATTAGCTGTGATTTGCCGGCTGATCATTAGACTGGTAATAGAAACTTGGAAAAGGTATACAGAGGTAAGCTGTGGAAAACTTGTTGATTTCGAGGTTATGTGATCTTTTAGTAGTTAAACGAAAAGCGACTGTGACAGTTTATGTCATATTGCAGAGAGTGACTCATTGACAGAACAGTTTTTTATAGTAAATGATGTAACGCGCTCTATCGCTAACCCAGAACCGAAAACAAGAATAGATGCGGCAACAGCGTTTATTGGAAAAACGAGGCGAGTTCCATTAGGGCACAGAGGCTCTAAATTTATAGGTCCAGCGGAGTACGAATCACCTTACAGAGGGGCATTAGAAAATGCACTCGTGAAAACAGTTCACACAATGTACAGGTGTTCGATCGCGCGGCTGCAATCTAATTTACTGAGTGAGTTAAAACATATCAACTAACTCGAACCTGGATTGATCAGTCGATATGACGTGATTCACCTTTGCTGCTTCGTTTGGAGATGCGTCTCCTAACAGTAAGGAGTTCAGCCATATATGTACAAACGGAAACACTCTTTCCATTGAGAAAAATCCGGCAGTTAGTTAGCTTATGACCATGTTGGACACAGATATATCGAGATGATGTCAAACTACCTTTTAGCATTTAAGGATTTTGTGCGCTGGTGCCTACTTTACAACCTATCGTTAAACGCAAAAACAGGCTCAAGAAGAATGTTTTTTTCATGTGCGAGACTTTTGACTATTATAACGTTTCAAAAACAAGTTTTCCATAGTTGGACGTAGGGAACAGTTTTAGTCTGTACGGTGAGTTAACTAGAGAAGTCACCACGAACATTTGTGTCAACGACTACCTCTTGCTTTTGTTGAGCATAAAAGGACAACCAACAGTTGTGAGGGGCATGATCTGAAAGGGATGTGTGTAACAGTCTTAATATATTTGCTTCTTTCCCAGCTTCCAAGATAACAGTATTGTTAGGTAACTCTTCAACTTTACGGTGTATACGTAATATTTGATGGAATGGAAAGACGGATGAGTTTCATTCAAGTCAGAAACAGTCTGCTCGTCCAGTGTCGTTGAAAGAGTAGTTTTCATGTACATCCCACATAAAGGGTCACTCGTCGTTGTGGTCAGTACCTGAAAAATGTTAATTTCAAAACGCGTGCATATGCAGACTGCTAAAAATCGTGGCCGTTGGTGTAGCAACTTCCAAGTGCCGTTTTCGCTGGCTATCTACCAAAACATCGAACTCACTGAGAAAGTTCTCTTCCTACCCAATGACCCCATCAGGCCTGGGTACGGACTCATCACTTAAGATCACTGTACCGCAGACTGCAGCTTTTGAAACCACTCATAAATGCCTTTGAAAGCAAGTGTCGCGGAGTCAAGGCTAGTAACACATTCACGGTTTGCAATTACGATGGCTCTTTCAACAACACCAGTGTACGGGTTACCAAAACTAAATTTGAAGTGTTATTCAGCACGACATTTATGGGTTGATTCGAGAGTGATCTTCCCTTTTGTATAAGCATCCCGGAGGTCCCGGTATAGAATTTCCTTATGCATTGTCTTGGTGTTAGTTAGCTGTTCATTTGTATACGGAGAATTATGCGAAAATCAAAATATATATTATGAGCTTGTTTTTGGCCACTCATTATTTCAAACCCAACATAATGTATACTTATCGTTTTGTTTTAAACTTAAAACGTAACGCCGATAACTATCCGGTTCGCTGTTACTAGTTGATCAGCCGATATCAGTGAAATCACGTCAAGTTGAAAGATAATATGATCTTTCTTGCCCCTACAGTTTAAACTGGTTTTTCGGTTAGTCAAGTGTGTTTGGAGGAGCTTAAAGTTTTGTTTGTCTCAGAAATCTTATTGACCTTAGAAGCTTGGACACCTGGTTGAGTATAGAACCAAAATCTGCTAAAACCATTGTCCGGAAAGACGCTTTACATACTGTTTTGGCTTAGCGTTCATGGTGACTCACGACCTCCAGCATAAGTCACGCATTTCACGGGGTATCTTCAGGTGAATCATGCTTGGCAGAAATATCGCAAACTACACGAAATATCACTTAGTCTGTGTGACATTTGAGTGAATACGCTGGACGTAACCGACACTATGCAAAAGAAGTGTTTATTAGTGTGTATGTTGGGTTTAAAAGGATACAAGTAATGATAGCGGTCTGTCGTTTAGCCGAATACACCATATCTTTTCAAATGTTTGCATTTCTCATGCAGATAAAATCTTGCTATGCTTGAGGATGCGCGATATGTGTAGGATGGAAAATTGTGAAGTTTACTTCACAAAATGGTTTTATGCACATAAAATTACGAGCTAGCCAAGAAGCTACTAATTAATGTGAATGCATTTTAACATTAGAAACTTGGGAAAATACCTTTCCTCGGACGACCAAGCTTACCCGAACCTAAGGGGGAAGGTCATCACAGTATATGTTATCAAACCAGAAAGGCAGTTGCGTCGTTGAGTGGCTCAGCTCGCTCTAATTTAGATCAAATGCGAGAAAAATAAGTGACGGCGACCCAACCAGTGTAATACAAACAGCCGGAAAGTCTAAGCATTGTCCCTTGTTGATCGCTAGATCATGGATCACCACAACTATGGCGTCCAATAGTAGTCACGAAAAAACAGTTGACGATTTTGCGAGTTCGTCAGAGGTGTCACTACTCCCAGGTGGTAGTCAACCCTCTGCCAAGAGAAAACCATGTTAGTCATCCTGAAGTTATTCTGGCAAATAAGCGATATGAATTTTGTGTGCGACGTCAGAATGTGACTGTCAGAAAGCAGCTGATGGATCTAGTGTCAGCTGTCATAACTACACAAGCGTTCCATTTGTTTGAGAACATCGGACTAGACCAGTTTCTTTGACTGACGGTTAAATGAGGTAAGGGTCGCCAGAAAGTACACAGCTGTCGTATTGCCTCTCCGCAAGCGCAAACAGTACGTACGCACGTTGCACAGGCCTTGGATACTGGACTGCTTACCATAACAATAACGCGTTCTGTAAAAGGCGGTACAGTCATACAGTATATTAGGACGAACGTACTGACGTTGCTGCTGCTGAAAAAAAAACTTAGACCGTGGTCACAAGTAGTGGAATGTGAGTCTGTCGAGGGTCGTCTCCTAATTAAGGAAATTCGGTAAACTTTCAACTTCTTTTGCGTTAATCATCCAAGAGCTTTGTGGGTTAACTTGTTCATGCTCGTTTTAACGACGACCTGCAACCAGTAGTCACTGGTCTAGTGGACCACTTTTACTTTTCTGATGGAGGTTAGCATAGTACGGCTAACAAACCTTTGATTTCGGCAACCTTAAAAAATTCTGAAAAAACCTAGTCTCAAACTGCATGATCTGCTGCTGCTTTGACTGGGAATGGAACTAGGTCCAGGATTTAATTACTTCACTTCGACAAAGACTGACATCAAAATGCCTTCTTATACTGATCCACACAAGTGAGAGAGGACTGTACCGTTCTGTCCAACGTCTTCGTTGCTTATCAGTAGCCGCTGTAGGTGGTTTGAAGGCTATGAATTCAAACTAGGCGTTTTTCTGCTCACAGCCAACGTAAGAATAAGAAATTGCACGGTATACATAGTTGTTTGAAGAGTTTTACAAAAGGGTTGTAACTAACAAGCCAGTTCTGGTTCTTGGCTGTTTCCAGTGGGGTGATAACTCTGCTAATTCTATGAAGGATCAACAACTGGATGATACAAGCCCTGTTCATCCTCAGGTGATTTGCATGCTTAAATATAGAAAAGCCCGAAATGAAAAATGTGGATGCGAGAATCAGACGGACATTGGGGAGTAATGTAACAGAAATCAATCTTAAGAAGAAAATTCAATTTGTGTTCCTCTCTTACTACTTCAGAACTTTGACCTTTGCTCTACATAAACGAATCGCCTTAGAAAATCCGCTTGTTCGTCCGTATCATTTTAGTCTCCCAGGATATGTAACGTCACATCGTCCGAACTTGTGTTTGAGCTGAGTCACGGTGTACAACCATTTCAAAGCTATCTGATTTGACTGCTGTTGATGGCGAATTTTTCCCGTTGTGATGGTGATTTGTATTAGATTAATTGTATGTGGGATTTAGATTCCGCGTGGCAGAAATTCTTCTCAAAATTGATCACAATTTGGACACCTGTTTTAAGTACGCTTCACTCAACGATCGTCGGGAGTGGCCGTGACAGAGAAACCACGCTTCAGATGTATGCATGAAACGGTTTTATACTATAGCACTGGCACTGTCAACCTCCGTATGAAAGTTCGAGCATCTTACATATAGTCAGTGATAACAGCGGTGTCATGAATACAGTCTTAATCTTAGTTTTCATTAAATATCAAGTTCGCAAACAGGCCGGGAGCGATGGCCCTTACTGCAAGTGTAAACGACGAAAGTTAGATCGAATGGGTTTGTCGATCTACCCGTTCGGTCACAAGTAGATCTGTCTTTGTGGATGTCCGCATGTAACTTTTTCTGTTTTAACATATTTTTTTTAATCAAAAATACCAGAGATTAGCTCGAACTAATGAGTCAACATATTTCAGAAGTGATGTGATGCAACTAGGACATGACTCAACCGAGTGCATCATTTGTGTGATGCATAACACAGAATGCATAGCCAAACAAACATAATCGGTGAGGAGACTATCCTGCTGCTTTGCGATTCGCGCCTCACTGGGAGAGGAATCATAAGGAGAAGCGATGTTTCCATAATGTTTAACAAGCCACTTCTATAATCTTGGTGACTGACAGATTTATCTTGTATACTTAAGATGATGAAACTTTTGTTTGCATGCTCGTTTTGATAACAGCGTTCTTACTCTCTACGTGAAATTACCAGGAACCGAGAAGGAGTTCCAAGTGATAACGATGAAGTCCGGATGGATGTGGGTTAAACTGAAAACCAATGATCAGGCGATTTTGGGTCCACAATTATTACCACATCTACTCATTTGGGGTCACGTTTAGTATGTTATTAACACGGAATCTACAATGAATCACGGTGCTCTATTAAGTATGACCTACAGTACATGTAACCAAAAGCAGGACACAAGGGGCCTTGTGTGGTGCCTAGCCCAGTTGACTAGGTATAGACTGGTTATAAGTATATAACTATATATATATATATATATAATTTTATACACGGCGTTCAAAGAAGTAAAGACAGGCAATGGATAGAAAACATGGTGTTCAAACCCTGGAAGCTTAGTTTGCAACAAAAACTGGTGATTAACAGTTTTACTGGACTCGTTTTCCCATTAAGCGCGGTCTTGTGCAGGACGGATTCTCATGCACTATTACTTTCGGCTGATTATAGTGTGTTCTTGATGCTCATCGTCAAACCAACACTATATGACCGGCTACATCCTTGTTCGGACTTAGCAGATACAGGAGGGTGGAAATGGCAACTGTTAGTGTTACGGGCAAAGGATCCTATTTGTTTGGCCGCCAGTCCTATGTACATCATTTATGGCCGAAAATTTAAACGCAACTTGCTTAGTTTTTACAACCTACATATTGTGTTGAATATAAGTTGTGAGTGAATCATTTTGTGGTTGTTGCATTAGAGGTGAGCTAACTGAATTTAATGTTTTCTAACGGAATTTACACAAAACATTTAGTATTTTATATAGTACACATCAAACTGGATGTTTAATGTTTATGACAGCTATCAGTAAGTCGCAGGAGTAGAGATGCTTACAATTCACTAGGCAATCACGTTGAACTGTACGTTAAAAATCTTCGCCGAGTAGTTACTTCGAGTGTCTAATGAGTGTATTTAACAATAAAGGGCAGTTCTTAACTAAAACAGAATTTTTCTTGTATCAGTCTTTAAACTACGATTTTTCCGATTTCTGTAGAGTAAGTCTGGAAACCACAGAGTAGGTTAGGGTTTATACATCATATCATACAAAATTAAACAGCCGATGAGATGGTTTCCATCATTTTAATGATCGCAGTTTTGTGTGAAGTAATCATTCTTTTATATCCACTTTCGTTATTACCAGACTGGAGGATGTTCCAAAATAACTACACTGACACGTTCCCCACAGATATTTTGCCAGCATTCTTCCTCTGAAGAAATATTTTCACCCAACTCTTCCAAAAGATAATTTTTAATCTGTTTACTTTTCGTTAAATGGGATGGAATTGCTGTTTGTATTTTGCCCAACAGATTCTGTTCATACTTCTCAAAGTGATTTACAATAAACTTTTTTTACTCAAGCTGCCAATCTGAAGCGCAAATGATTACGCATCAGTTTCCTGTACAGTCACCTCTTCTTTTCGTCATAGTTGTAGTTTCGGATACTCGAAACGCCCGGAAAGTGAGCACAGTTTGCAGATGCTTGTGCTTCTAATGTAAAGAAACGTTTCAGATTGTCGAAAGTGCCATCTAGTCCATTGCTTAACGAGCTATTGACTGGGTGCTGACAGATGTGTAAGCAAGAACCTACAAAGTTTGCACTGAGAACCCCCTATATGTTAATATCATCAAACTCTGGGACAGACATCACAAAATACACGAGACCTGCACTACTGAATGTTTCCTAAAAACCTCTTACATTTTCAAGTGTGTTTGAAATTTGGAATAACGAAAATGTGTACTATATTTCGTATTCTGCTTACTGTTTCAGGTTTTACAACATCCACTGAGCGCTTTTGATGTGAAAAGAAATACAATTCGTTTTAAAAGTATGATTCGTAGGTTTTAATCTGATAAAATAATTGCAACCCCTGATTCACCTTTGCTCTGAGCTAACAGTTTAGGATGTTGTAATATATAGATGGGAATAAATCAGGATTTGCGACACAAGCGACAGTGAAGTTGCAACTGAAATATGAAGATTCCCAGTGCTTTACCCCAAAGTTTATGGTATGTTGAGGGGTGGAATTCAGTTTTTGAGGTTTAACAATTTCATGTATATCACCAAAGATGTACGTGAACGGGGACTTTGGATCAGAGATTTCATGAGATGAACATTGTTGACCGAGGGAACACTACTTTCTCAGAGTCAACTGCTTATGTGAGCCCAGACTGATCAAGGAAGAGATATAAGTATCGCAAAGATTGTTAACGAATACACACACGAGGATCGTGTAATGGATCTAGTGGTCTGTTAAATACTTTTTTGAACTTTGTTCTTTTGATTGACGGCAATCTATTGGTTAACTCGGGACGATTCAGAGCGCTTCTATACAAGTACCTACAAAAGTAAACAATTTGATGCAATCAATCCCAGTCAAAAATGCGAAGGAACGACAATGTGTGTAGTGTTTCTTCTTTACATTGTATCCCGAAACCAAAGAGTTACCTATTGATGTGCATAATTCACTAGCTGCAAAACAGTCAAGAATAAAACCATGCATTTTTTTCACGATAACCAGTAGCAAGAACCAAACAATGTGTGCAATTAAATCAGAAAGGTCGTCGCTAAACACATACAGGCTAACACAGTTTCCTGCAGAGCTTCTCTTATAGCATTTTATGAACAATTATATTCTAGTATTCACAGAAATTCAGGAATTATTGATAAAGCGTTTACTTCAAACAATATGTGTTACTCTTCAAAGGTCATTTAATCCTATGCTTTCATGCAATTGAGAAAGGGTGATATAACTTCCAAACAATTGGGCAACATGAAGTATAGTGACAAAGTTGTATATTCCAGTCTCAGTTTACAGTGGAAGTGTATAAAATCACTGTCGTAAAGTTGTTGACACATAGACGTTTTCGACACACGAGAGAGACACGAATTCCCTTTGGGTATCCCTTTCGTAATTCGAAGCAGTTACTTAACCTTCCTTCTGAAAGCATGCAAAATTTGTTGCAGGTTATTCACATCTCAGACCTATTCTGCGTATTCTGATAAGGAAAATGTAATTTGTGGGATACGTGAAAAAACTTACCTAAATTCGTTTGGTCCCATGACCGTGGGCTCAAGTTTCCGGCCTTTACAGCTGTGATTTGGTCCGTTCATATCAAAACAGTTATCCACATTTCAGGTGGTGCTAAGCATAATCGATTGCTTGTAAAATATCACTCAAGTCTGATTAAAAAATCCTTGTGTGTAGATGAATTCTTTTAGTTGGCCACTATCAACAAACAAAATGCCTAATCGAATGAGCGTTGATGTCTGCAACTCAAAATTCCCACTGTCCAACACTATTCGTGCTTATTGACTTTGGGATGAAAGCTAAGTGTATCTCGGGTACTATATAGTGCAGACCGTTTGCCACCAAGTGTAAAGTTTGTGCCAGATTTTGCAACCTCGTAATGTTGTTTATACTAGCTTCTGACTCCTCAGAATGTGTCCGGTTAACAGATGACACAACTGACCCACCGACATTCAAAGCTTTTTCATAAGGCAGCAAACGAGGTATGTCTTCGGTTTTAATAATGCACGGCTTCCAAAGAGGTTGTAATGGCCGATCTATATTGTCTTTTTTAGTGATGAGCTTCATTTTGGAAATCGTATCACACACTTCTACCTATTTCGGCAAAGTTGTGATCAAGTAGTTGCGTTAAACCTGTTAACTACGTCCCATCTTTCAGTCTTGTTCTCACCTTAACACAATGGACTTAAAGACTTGTGCTCTAAGTAGCCTAATGAACAAGTACGGTAATCGAACTTTTTTGCCATACTGTCTCTTTAATGTCTGTGCGGTATGTTTATTGTTAGAATCGTTAACTTTTGTAACTTCGTGAATCGTTTTGATCGGATTATCTGTGTTTAATGGATTTATGATACTAACTTCCTGTCACTTATAGTCACACACCACATGATTTTAGATGACCTACCATAGACTGATGAAACAAAGTTAAACCATTACTCTCTGAGTTACTCAGATAAAATCAGATAAATTGTGAAGTTCTAGTAGTTTCCTTGGATGTTTTGACCATTTGAGCAAACAGTTATTTTTCCCTCAAGTCAAAGCAGTTCAGAGGTCTAGATAGACAAAAAGAACTTCAAAAACCTGCGAAATTCTCGCAGGTTTAACACCTCGTAGCTGGTAAATAGTTAACACACTGTTTCTATGACCATTCATCTTTCCACAAGAACAGAGAATACGGGCTGGTGTGTCATTTGTGTGCAACAGGAAATCGATTCTGTAAAAGATCTGATAGAATTCTGTTTTCCCATAAAAACAAACAAAACACAATAAACCACAAGGAATAAACCGATCAGATAATGCCCAACTGACATGACAACAGATGATTATTATGATGTTGATGAAGATGATTCATACACAAAATGTGGGGTGATGAATATGATTTTACATACGTTGATTATTTGCCAGCCATTGCACGCACACTTTGAGCCAGACGCCTTCAGACAATCTGCATGGTAAGAACATGACAGTGCTTTCCATAACATGCAACTGGATTGAAGATGAAGCTCAGCGTACCTGTGTATATGATCGTATAGTAAAATGTCCATCTGTTCAAATTATACAGGTGCATGTAGTACCAATTGATAGTGGTCATGTTTATTTCTGTTGTAGACAGATGGACCTGCAGACTACCAGCTCTTTCCTATCTCTGACCAGCGATAATCTTGGCCCGGCCACCCCTTGTCCGGTTTTGTTTACTTAGATGCTTACCACTTGTAAACGCGCATAAAAAGCACACACAAACATAACGTAATCACGAACACCTTTCTAAATAATGCACTCCCTTCTGTTTCCCTCTGACCGATGCACAGATTACCCCCTTAGTCAAAAGTTTGGGCGCCCATGAACGAATGCAGCAGCAGCACCAGATGCAAACTGAACCACGCCAATTGGGCGGTCCGGTGCTGGAAAATGGGAAAACACTGGCCTGCGGTACAAATCCGAACTGGCGGCAGTTTGACGCACAAATTCGCGAACTGATCAGCGTGCTCGTACACACAAACATTGCACAAAATGTAAGCGAATAATCAAACGTAGTTTATCGAACTAATGTTAATGGCCAGTACGTCTTTCATCATGGTGATGGTGACAGGTTCAGAAGGCTCTGATAGGCTTGTTCCTTAGCAAAGTCAGGATGATGGTGAAGAATGAGTATGCGGTCAGGATTTCTGTCTGGCTGACGTTTCTGAAATTATGAATCTTATTTGCCGACCATAAATCTGTGTGTTGAGTATTTTGGTGAACTTAACGATGTTGGAAGCTTTATTCCCCAACCCGGTCGAAATAGAATCACCGCCTTATATTTCCGATGAGTCCATGAGGTGTTCGTCATTGTCAACAATGAGATTTAATCGCTGACCCCGGTTGATACATAAGTTACTTGAGGCCAAAAACGGTATCTCATGCTGCTTCTCCAGAACTTAGCAGAGTTAGCTGAAATATTTACTAATTGTAATCAAACAGATAATTTAATAGATTATTGCCCTTAAAAACGCAGTCAACTATTGGCAGACCAGGCAACCATTAGTGCACCTTCACATATAGCTCATAACAGTGTCAATTTAAAAGTTCATGTGAGAAAGTTTCTGATGTTGGGTATGCACTACTGATGAGTCCTGGTGACGACGAAACTCGAGCCCAGTGCGTCTTTTCAAAATAGGCCGACAGGAAAGTCTATAGGAGTGCGACAGCTGGATCAGCTGTGAGTGATGTTAAATCTACATGAAACTTATTTTGTCTTACGGAGTTCCATACACATCACCTAAATGTGTTTTTATATTTCGAATGGCTTGCTAACTACACTTCGCAAACGACATCTAGCTGGAATCGATAGGTTACAAGTATGTGAAGATTTAAACCGTTAAGAGCTGAACAAGGCCTATGGTTGATTGTTACTTTCTTATAAGCATAACCAATTTGTTTTCTTGCAAAAGAATCAGGTTCCAGGTGTGTAGTTGTTAGAGTGTTTCTATAATGCATGTCCTGGTGAAGACCGGGATGCCACTACTGATCCCAAGATAAAAAGTCATGTCTGTGCGTCCCCTACCAGTAAGTCCGCGCCCTGAAATGTTCATTAGGTTCAAGTCATTATCTCAGATGAGCGGGACAACCATTTCGTAAAATGTGTTTTCAGCCTCGATTAATCAGCCGCATTTCCCGCTGTAGTTGTGCACCTCCCGGTAGAATTCAGGTATGACACACTTACACGCTGTGCTGAAATCAATACTAATTGATGTGGCCTGACTGAGTAACATTCATTCTGCATGCAGTGGATTTGTCTGACGATTTATATGCGATATGTTTTTAGAAACTCACCTAATATAGGTCGATGCAAAGTGGTGCCAGTAAAACAATACTCCCTGGAGGATTCACAAACTACCCTTGTACATATTTTATTTGAGTTTTCAAAAGTCGCTTGGGTTTACATAAGTTTCCGTGTGATATATCTTTATCACGTCAAACCTTCACGGTTAACGTGAGCATTGATGATATCTACGTTTTTAATTTTGTCAGGATATTCGAGAAGACTGCCGTTATCTAAAACACCGTGTCTCCAATTTAGAACAAGCCAACTCTCAGTTGTACACCTTAATCAAGCAACGTTATCCTGAATACGCAAGTTCTTGCGCCAGTCTTCAACAGCCGGTTTCAAGTCAGCTACAGCAACGAGCAGCATCAATATCCTTTCTGAAGTCGGACATTGAACATTCTGGGGAATCGTTCCATGCGTCTCTGGAAGATATGATAACTCAACGGGCACAACTCATATCTGGTTCTCATGGTGGATCCGTTACACAAAAACAATCACCTAGTCCTGTGAACGCTGACAGTTTGAGTGACCTTCGTGTCGATACTCCTACTTACAACGGAAGTGGCGTTTTGCTCACGGTACCTCAATCATCAGTGTCTGCAAAATCTAACTCCGCCCTTTATTTGCACTCCAGGAGACACTCGTCGGAACTAGATGTGAGTGTTACCAGGAAAAAAGTGCCACACGAAATGCTTGAGGAGTTTTAACAAGCCCAACAAATGAAATAATTTTCAAATAATTTTGCGTCGCCGGTTACTGATTTTCGTTAAGTTAATCCCCTGAACTACAAAGTTTGAACTAAATGAAAATACACAACCGGACCGACAGAGTGAGTCTGAATAATAACTCTCGACTCCTGCACGATCCTACAAAAAAAATTGCAATATGATTCAAATTAACCTGTAGTCAATCATGTCTTAACGAAAGTTTAGCTAACAAAAACACAAATGGTGACTAGAACACTGTGTGCTATGTTAGCGATTATGCCTCTTAAAACACTGAGTTTCCTTGATCCCGTCTTGGAACAACACAAGAATAACGCGAGGTGTTAATGTTTTATTTGCTTTTTTAGTTGTGTACCTAAAACTCTAGAATCTGTATGAAGTTTTCGGCAACAACAATGAGTATTCGACTAGGTTCCTTTGTGACTATGGATATACCATTGTTTACAACTGGCAATCAGTCACAGTTCATGAGTAAACACACGTATTTGTTCATATCATGCCCTTGAGTGTTAGATATGATAACCGTTAATTCACTCAGTTTCGGATGTCATGTTGGGTTCATTCCTGATTTACTTTTGGTTAAATATTGAGAACATTCCTATAGTCTTCACTCATCAAGATGACCGGATTAAAAACAAATAACGAAACCAGCGTTGGACTATGTAAATCAGTTTTTAAGAACAGGTTACCATATATTTCACTACTGGGGAGAACGTAGACTGGCTTGCCTTTTATTGCACACTTTCCAAATCCCAAAGCTCACACGTCTGAAATAAATTTGCAAGTTGACCCAGTGAACACGTATATTAGCCATCCGGAAATATTACTGGCATGTGGGGAAAGTCTGGATTCACAATCTCCACTGGCAACTTGAAAAAACAGTTGCTATCATGATGGAAGTACGTTCACACAGGCTTCACAAATGTTTCTATACTTTATTCATCACAGTCAAAGCTGTGTTCCCATTCACTCTGCTCTCTGGTCTTCACTCTCTCGTCAGTTGCACACAAAAACGTTCTGACTGGTTCTGTACTTCAGATTGCATCTAATTTGGAAATTTGTTTGTCAAGACGATGCAGACATTCTGACTGTAAAGTAGCAAGATACAATACGTATTCCAATGTCTATGCCAGAAATACCTGACCGTCAAGGTCATGTTACCGACACACATTTATGGCTTTGTCAAATTCGAACACGTTATTCCAGTTTATGAGCTCCATGCAAGGTTTCAACACTACAGCTGTACGAGTTACTGTCTCACGTTAAACCTACCCGCTCATGTTGCTAAACCGTAGGCAACCGACCAGTTCGAGCTAATGCTTCCGAGGTATCTGTACAAGTCTAGGATCTGTAAGGTGTCACACGATGAGGGATCGCTTGTGTGAATCGTGTAATCGAGCACGACCCACAGCTGACTAGTTGAAAGTTAAGCAGACACTTGTCCATTGTGATTTGTCGAACAAGTCAACTGAATATGAGAATACGTACAACTAATCCTCACTGATGGGCAGATTTAAGCTGCGCAACTACGAACATTTTCGGGTGGTAAAGAAAACCGTTGGAAGTTACAAACCGGGGAGTGCGCCGAAAAAGCGAGGAAGAGGTCGATTCAAATGAGGAATTAGTTTGTTCCTCCAAAACCTCTTAAGTCAAAACGGATGTTAAAAGAGTACGATGTGGCCACTCATTGTGAATGTGAAAACTCATCTTAGGAAATTGAACAAACCGAACATAAAGTTACCCTCTACAAATTGAAAAAGTTTTGAGATAATAAGTATTCAATATGCCGTGCTGGTCCTATACACAGAACTGGAGGTGATTTCAGTAGAAAAAAAAATTATAACCGCGCTATTTATAGAGCAAAACCTAGTGCAGTTACTGGTGCACTAACATTAAACATCACTGCTCTCCGATTTTTCCATCAAAACGACGTATTGATCAGCTATTTTTGCATTAAGGCACTAAACTTGAGTTTCGTTCTTGTTAAGTTTATTTAACAGTATGCATCCTCAACACAACGGAAAGATTCATGAGATAATCACATTGATTGATGCACAGTTGATGTCAAACTAGACACGACCAAATTAGGGCATCTGAACGCTCAACGACCTTATCATATGAGTAATGACCACACTCTGTCTCGGCATGATATATAAATACTGCCTGCATGATATCCTCGTGATTGAGGTTAATCCGTCTAGTCAAACTATTCTAGCTCGTTGAACTAGTTGAATAGACAGAGGCATTAACAGTAGACCCATGCAACTGTATCATAAATGGTAGACAACAGAGTAGTCTCCAGACGATTCTGTTGTCGGTGAAAAGTTGAATTTGCATTTATAAACAGTTTGCAAGCTTCTTGAAAACATATGGAACCATTTCATAATCACCTACTGTTATTTATTTCCCTGATGGGGACGGAGGGCTAATAATTTAAGAAGGCGACTCTTCGATACACGTCTCAGACCTCATTTACTTGTGGTCGCAGGTAAATCAACTACCTTGGCCTGCATGTAATCAGTACGGTCAACCTACTGGAAACTCCTGACGTTCTATGATGAACTCTGTCAGTAAAAATGGACGCGGGTTCTATGCTCACACTGTATTGAAACTCCAGCTAAGGTTCGTTGAGAACCAAACAAAGAAAATTCACTGAGACTACACAGGCACGTTATATCGAAGCCATTCTTTATCGGGTTGCATATGCCAACACTGTCTCTGTCTTTCTGTCCACTAACCGCAGATATATGTAAACTTTGCTCAAGGCGTAACTTTCGTAATTTTACCTTCCTATATGAGATTAAGCTGAACTCTTATCAATTAGTTGCATTCTGAATTTCGAAACGCTGAGTAGTTAAAAAGTCAGATGAAGTTATTTTGTCCCGGAGAGAGAGTTCACAAGTTGTGTTCAACGCTTTTGCAACACTTACTAACTAGCAACCAAGAAGGCAAGTGGGCGAAATTAAAAGTGTACAACTATATTCAGACAGCTCTCAGAAATGGACCAGTAGTACTTTACTTCGGGTTTCAGAACACGTATGTGTAATGGTACGGTTTGAACGAATAGGGAATACAGAGTGTAATAACGAAAACTAGAATAGTTACGACAGAATTAACAATTTATCAAAGTCTCTCAATGGTCTCACAACCTAGTAACAATACTCCATCTTGGGATCCAGAAGATTTAACAAACAGCTGAAAACCATATTACCAAATGCTTTCCCGACCAAACTTGGTGACTGGAGAGACTTGTATAATTTGTCTACATCTGACTGATAACTAATGTATGGAGATCTTTGTGTCTTGACTCTAGTTTGCTTTTCCAGGCTGGCAGAAATAGGCCAGATAGTTAAGGCTGCTACCAGGATATTGAACTGAGCCCAAGTTCAATGCTCATGTTGCTGAACGGTAACTCACCGACAGATGTACAAGTCTACTGGTTCTCAACTCTGTTTATCTCCGATATACTGAAGTTCATGTTACCTGATGACTGATGAAATGTAAATAAGGTGGGATCATCTAGCTAGGAAGAAGATAATTGTTAGAGTCTATAATAACACTCGATGTATGAATGCGCGGCATATACTTTAAACACACCGTTCCATAGAGAGTAATATCCACGGCATGCAGTTGCAAATAGTGTGCTCACTAGTTAGTCTGGTTTCAAAACTTCAATAGGTCTAACCGGTCTAAGGGAATAAAACTAACGTTTTGTAAATTACCAAAGTTATTTTTAAAATGTGTTCATAAAGCCAGTACATGAGTCGACTCGAAAAGCCCATAGCTGAGTGTGCCTCAAGTCTCAAAAAGAATCACTTAGATTCACATGAACAGTACTTATTTCTTCGTTATCGGATAACCAGATCTTCAGAGCAAGGTTAAAGTTTTAGTGCGATGACCAATTATTGCACAGATATTAGTTTCTGAGCGGATTTTACTACTATGTTTGAAAACTTGTTGGCAAAGCACAAAACAACTGATATTGAATACAGCTAACGAGTAGAACAAATCTAGGATTAAATCAACAATCCTAATGAATCACGTCTAGAAGCAAATGAACTTCGGTATTAATTGGAGTTTTTTCACAAAAGCTATTTCAAATAAGTCAATTATAGCATTGCAGGTGGCACACAAATATCCTCTCTGGTCGTCTGCTTCATGTAAAGTGGAGGGAAGAAACTCATAGATCTTGTTCCGCAACACAGCTATTCTGGAACACACATTGCTTAATCCAACTAACCAAAAGTTTAACGCAATGTACACAACCATGCTTTTGTTGCCATCTTCACATTCTAGTATACTACAACCGACCAAACGTTCTTGGATCAGTTTATCAGACCCGCGTTTGAAGAAACTCTTCTGCGAGCATCTTCAACTCCAATTCTCCCTTTGTTCGATCAATATTCAACCCGTTTTCATTTTTTCAATGGTTTGGAATTTCTATATTCTACTGAGTGTCTGCATCGTCCTTTGCACGCATTTGATCACTTTACCAAAAGTTCCCACTCATGCATAACATCAGGACGACTATCTACTGATAGTGCACAAGAGACCGCCCACTCGCCTTCACATTCCAGGGATCTGGCACTGCCAAATAATGGAAGAGTAACTTTAGATCTAAGTGGAAATCACCTGGTTCCTCACGCATGGCTTCAAATGTCAGTCCTTCCTAAAACCAGTATAGAACGCCATCCGATAGGAACTCGAAGCCATATAATTTTGGGTACCAGGTCGTTACCACTGTACTTAAATGCAAGCAGTGAGGATCTAGGTGAGAAAGATTTCAACTATACACGAAGTCTGAGACAGCGTACGTCTCACGTGAAAGCAGATGAAACTGGACAGTTCACTGTGCCGTCATCTCCAATCTACGGACGACAGATCAGATCATATGGAAGGCCTCTAAACCCAATTGAAGAAGTGGATTCAAATGTACAAAGCTTTTATGATCTTATAGCATCTGGTAACGTGGACAAGATACAACACGCGAATCACGAATGCACAGTCATTGCCAGTTCATCAACAACCGTTGAATCAGACAACCTGCCCAGCGTTACATTTGAACATAGTCAGCGGAACAACGTGAGCAGTGTTATATGCAAGTAAGTAAATCCATAAGACATTCATATGAATAATAATCAGCAAATTTTCAAAATAAATTCAACTGCCTACACAATGAATAGAAACAAAAGAAAACAACCTAAATGCAAAACGTAACAAAAACGCAAAAGTGACAAATAACAGTCAAACAGTAAAAGTATAGAGATAGGAATACAACACTCAGTAATGACCGAAATCCTTGCAAACAAACTTCACCTGTAAAACAAGCAGAAGGTTTTCAAAACAAATAGATTTCTATTCGGGTTTGGACTAGCAGATTTCGAAAGCGGGTTAATGTTGGATTACTTGTGATTTAATCAACTCATTGGTAAGTGAAAGTTATGCGATTCTGACAGAACTATAAAGATCAGAGAATGAGTACCACCACATGTAGAATACAGTAGTCAGGATTGTCTCCTACTGGCCAGTCCTGATCAAACAAAACCGAGATAATATGAGAATGTGAAGAATCACAAGAAAATAAGTCATGCGATCTGCAGACCTCTGGTGGTATAGCACGATCAAGATCAGTGGGATGTGGCAGACCAACAAAATATCCAGCCGAAGTCCAGATTTTTCGCAGTTGGGTTTCCTCTGAAGTAGATTTAGCCGACCGCGTACAATTCAGATGATCAATGACCTTGATCGACAAAGGACAGTAGCCTAACTACTTAGGCGTTCATTATCATGGCACCCGAAATTGTCAAGGAGATGTGCAGTCAAACCCTTCTTGTACTTGGTGTCGATAGGGCTTGGTCAGAACACTTCTTGATAAGTTCATCCAAATGGATATGAGGTAGCTGACATGATGAATGACAAGCTATCTGGTATCTTTATTCGCATCAGAACCATGGACGCATACCGGTTGATCGTTTGAACAATGGTGCGCCAGTGGCACGAATGCGTGTCCCGTTTCATTTAACGTGAACGAACCTATAGTGAATAAATTACATGAAATAAGTATGACTGCGTATATTATCCCCCGAAATGCGTCACAATATGTTCAGAGATACAGACATGTTCGTCTATGAAAGACTGCTAATGTTATCAGAGACCAGCTTGAACGCACACGCTGCTACGTCCAAAGATTACAATCCTCGCCAGAAAACATGACAGCGCAACGACTTAACCGCTGAGTGTCAGTTGTGTGGATAAGTTCATATGCTTTGATTCACAGTAACAGGCACATTACAGGCAGCACGAACAAATAAATCATCTTATCACTGTCGTTAATAATGATGGGCTGTCGTTTACATTTCAACTCGGATTTCACTCCTTTTCAACACGGATCAAGGGTGATCCATATCACGCCAATTCCATGGGTCTACACGGTGACGCTGGGAAAGGCGAGCAACTTAGCTGCAGGGACCATCATTAGCTCTGTTAACTGCACACATCGTGAACTTACCCAAAATGTACAATCGCATATGGTGTCGTCTCAGTGTTCCGTTGGAATGACAACTAGTCACAATATCATGGGCTACTCACAGATGAGGCTTGACACTTCTAGGTTTAAATAGCACTTGACATGGGGGAGTCGGACATTCTCGCAAACAGTCTTTAAAAACAATCTTTCCAAGTATAAATTGTATGGTGTATTATCACAGACCACGACAATCTTCTAAGTGTTTTCCTGCTGAACGAGATTATCAATGACCGAACGCACCTACCGTTAAACCTAGCGTTTCCTTGCAGTCTCTGAGGTGCGACTACTCGACCGCCATCTCTGCTGTTACAGTTCCGATGGAATTTGGTTTGCTAGCTGAATTGTTTTACGGTTCTGCGTGCCTTTAAACCTTTATTTTGGTAACTCATGACGCTTGCACCAAAGGGATTTCTATCTTCTTCATCAATCCAACCAAAAGTCTGTTCCCAACTAAGAACTTTTTCTGGTCTATGATTAAATTTTACACGACATTTTGTACTCTTTCGAATTCTTGCAAACAAGCACGTTGGCTGGCCATTTGCCTACAAAAGGAAGATCCTTCAAGCAGCGTCACAAAATTGTAGTAGAAACTCAGTAGTAGTACACTTTTGAGTGTATCTCCACACTATTCAGCACAATGGAAGGTATTGTGTCCACGCATTCAGTACCAGTACCAAGTTCCACTTCAGACATTGTAAGGCTTTGGATCATAACTCTTGATGACGGCAAAAAAACAACTGCAACCAGTCCTGCAGTTTATGCAACTCATCTTAGGCAGTATCCTCAACTCTACACCATGTTCAGACGCCCAACCAGCATGTGTCTGTGGTTCCAACATGAATAACTGTACGAGACAGCTCGTCACTCATCACGTTTATTGTTTTCAAGGTGCAGGCACCTTGATGCTGACTGTTTGAATATGGACGTAGCTATTTCCAATGGTTAGGTCCCTTCCTCTCCCCTTCTGTATTTTTTCTCATCCTACACAGGGTTCGGTTTCTTCTTTGTGGCTGTATGACATCTGAGCAACAGTGTGAACCTCTGATGTCTTGCTGCCTATGATGATGATGATCATCATCATAATCATGATCATGATCATAGTCATGATGAATCTATTTTTTTCATTAGCCAGACCCTACTGATGATGATCTTGCTGGTCAGCAGCTCACATGACCTTAACATTCCTGTGCTTTTTTACACGCTCACACTATCTCTGTTCTGTTTTATCAGGACTAGCCAATAACCCAGTATCTACACCATTAGTTAAATGTACTCAGCTGTTATAATGGAACTACTTTAGACCCCTCAATTGGTTTGTTAACAAGATTTCCATGATGGTTTGTAGTTTCCCTATGAGGTCAAGGTGTTCCTGTTCCAAAACATTGTAGTCCTTCACCTTGCTCTTCAGATATTTATAACACGTGTTGGCATGGATAAATAGACAATACTAGCCATTGAATTTCAAAAATAGAATTAGTCAATCTAATTTTCGGCGCTCACCTTAAAACTGAACCAAACCGTTTCTCTTCATTTCTGGACTCTGATTGTTCATTAATCGGATTCAACTTGGTGATCAATGTAATCTTCTTATGATCCATTTGTCTTTGCATCTCACCATGTAGCCATTGCCCAAACATCTTCGTTTTTATTTAAAGATTTTGTTAAACCGCTACCAAAAGTAAGAACGGATTATGTTTATCAAGTCATTTTTGCAAGGTGCGAATATCTTTCTGCTTTAGCTTGATACTGAAGTGATTTTGTATCTCTATTTTCACCTCCAGGACCTGAAAGGTTCAGTGTTTCAGAAAAAATTTTCTGAATACATGACTGAGTAGTGAATGGGCGAACAGCCACAAATTATAAAAGACGCTTGACTCATTTTGACTGTACACAGGAGACGTTATAAATCAGAGCGCATGAATCTAGCAGGTTGAATGATTGGCTTAACCCCGCTGAATACACAGTCATTATAATGAATGAACCTATTTCTTAATGAAGTCTGGAGAACGGGACTTCCAAATGTATGTAGATACTGGTGGTGATGTAAAACCAGTGTTGCTCATACTGTACAGATAAGAGTAACAATATACACTGTAGGCAATTGCACAACCAAGCAACAAACCTTCCCACTAGAGGTGGGAAGTTGACGTGGAACATTTAAGTGAACCGTTAAACAGATTCCGGTGTAAGTTGTAGTAAACATGTTGGTTGCACTTTCAGAGGCGCTATTGCCTTTAACGTGTAAGACGTATCGATCAAGCCGAAAAAATCACCAAATTCGGCATTTTTGAATGATTAGTTACCCATTTCCTCTCATCTCAATGTCACTTAAATGAACTGACCGAATTGCATCGTGTGTATGACTATTAATTCCATAAGAATGGTGGCCTAATCTACCGGTATTGTCAATCGGGTTAAGCTGTTACCAGTTTCGGGCTAGTTCCGTACCATGTTTAATGGAAAATGCCACATTTGAAACAGGTCATGTTATTCCCCATTTTTTGCCGTCGGGTTACCAAAAAGTGCTAACGTCTACTGGTGTCCGTCTTTGAACTATTTTGTTCCCAGCTACTCAAAAAGTAGCGATATCTACAGATTTGATTTCACATTTTTTGTTGAAGTGGTAACGCATTTTGCTCAACAACTTACCTCGAATGGTCGTTTCAAAATAAGTACTACGTCACCTACTTGTTCGTAATCATCTGGTTATTCAACGGCGGCACGGACGTGAAAAAATTCTATTCTGTGTTATTTGGTAAGACGGTAGTACGACTTATATCGTGAATTGCTTCGATGCATGTTTATCCGCACTTACTACTGGCTGTTAAATCTATGCAGAAAGCTCAATTTGCGAAAATACTGCTATAAACTGTGAAGAAGTCACCGACTGAATACTGGTGAAGCCGTAAAACGGTAGCAAACGCTTTCTTTTGAACATTTTCTGTTATGTTATATATGGAAGACCGTGCGGATTGTTCATCAACTAAATCATCTTGAAAGAAGCGCTGATAGTGAATTATCCCTAGGTCTGACGCGTTGGTTTACGTAGGTTAGTACTCAGTCGAGTTGTTACATCATTGTCTCCATCGTTAGCATAACCTGATGCTTGAGTCATGTTGGCACATGTTTACCGTACTTAAACTGATGTTAGCACTTTGTGCTGTACCCATATCATCATTGAGAGATGACAAGTGATTTGGCAGAACAGGACGCAAGTTGCTTGAATTTAGCTGTCAGAATGAGAGCAGCCCTGTATAAAACATTGGGACAGGTGTATGATTAGGTCAAGATGCAAGATTTCTGAACCCCCGCGTCGTTTCGTAGCTTAGCTTGTAGAGTGTTTGCTGCGTTAAGACGTACTGTATCTGTCGTTGGTTCACTTCTAGCCGAAGTTCAGATTTTTCAAAATTGGGTCTCTACTGAATTAAAAATTCTGTCAAACCACTTGTAAGTACCATACAAAACAAACAAGTGCGGGTTATCAGAAATCTACTTGTTGGTTGTCCGAAAACAAGTCATGCAGTAAAACGTTCACAGCGTCTCATGTGTACAAGGTCTCGTGTTTATAAGAACGTCAGGATACCTCAGTAAGGCCTAGTTGTTTGACAGAATTCGTTAAGTGGACTGGAAAAAGTGACTGATGCCCTTGAACCTACTGGAAATTGTCTACTTCCTTGGACGAAATTATTTACTTCTTTCAGCTAATACGCACATTGATTATTGAAGTGTTCTGTCTCATTTTCTAACAAATTCTTAAGTATTCCTAAGGATGTAGTCAAATACCACACCATCATAGTCGCGCAATATAATGACAAGTAAACATAAGCTCTTCGTCAAAAATGATAGCATTCAGTTCGTGCATGTGAAGAGTCAGCTAATATCATTCAATCACCGTGAGTTGCATATGCAAACTAGATGCCTCTTGTTCTCAGCTTCCCCAAGTGACTTTTGGTGCATAGTTTGACAGTGACTTTTGAGTTGATTAGCTGAAACCCATAAACTTCTAGTGATCTTTTGTGAGGCAAGCTATACACCGCCCTTTTCAGTTTGACAGTTTTGTCAGAGGACTTATTGTATGTACTTAATTATAAGTTAGCGACAGTAATGAAGTATGTGCGTGGAACGCAGCTTCACTGCTTGCAACCCTTAGAGGTCGACGTAAGGGTTTGAGTCCTTCATCTAAATGGTCACGGAATACTTCAGGAGAACGGTTCAGTCAGTGATATTTACGCAAGTTAACACAGCTGAAGCTGAGTTAATGAGACGTAGAACAGTTTCAAACGTATCACGGAAAAGTATCTGTCTCGGTTTACTTGTGAAGACCTTTTTGTGAGGAGACAACTACACATTGTGGTATAAATAATCTCTTAGTTACTTGAACAATGCCCGCCTTAGAATGAATCATTCCGAATATGTAACACCAGGTGTCACCGTCTGAGTGGCTGAAATCGGTTACCGCTACCTGGCGAAAACGAAACATCCACATATTGAAGTACTCATAAACAGTTTAAAATCAGCCGCATTAACGTTCACGGCAGGTAAACCGTATTTCAGTGGTATTGTTTCAGAAATGTCGGAAAGAATTATCCCCCAAGCTAAATCATCAGCCTAATCAGAAGCATTTTTTGCTGAAGGCATTTAATTTGTGTTAGTCGATCGTGGGAAGTTGCTGGATGTATATACGTACAACGTTTGCAGTAAGTTTATGTTCGTATACAAAGACTGGCACATATATCAACATAGGTAAACAAATGAAACATCAAAGAAGGCTTACCTGTTGAGGATTTCAATCAGTCACTGCCACAAGAGCAATCATCCCACAAACAGTTGCTTCTGAACAAAAAATACGGGTTTGTACCTTCGAATAGCAACAGCTTCAACATGGCACAATATCTGGTTATGTGATGTTAAATACAGAACGCTAAATGCATCTGCCGCCACACAGTGGTGAAAGGGTTGTTCCGTTAATGCACCAAGATTTGTTGAATTGTGTGCAGTGAGTTCTGTTGATGAAGTGAACGCCTGGTAGATAACTTAGGCTCAGTTTGCGATGGTGATTCCGGAAAAATCGAAACTGGTGCCTAGTTTACACAATCCATGCAAAAGTAGATGGATGACATATTTTAAATCCAATGTTGAAAGAATAAGACGGACACGGTGGAGGACGGTACGTTTTCTAACCTTTAGAAATGAAATTAAGGGCCTCTGCGAATATATATTCGAGTCAACAAGGTGAAAAGGTATTGAAGAGGTGAAACGAGTGCAAGGTGTATGTTGTCCATAATGTACGAATGAAGATAACGTACCCATTATGGATCGATGAAGAGTGACTACCATATTCTAGAGATAAATTTAGTGCACTCTGTAGTTCAGTTTCATTTCCTGTATTGTTTAAGTGGGGTGCATTGATGACTCACTTATGTAAGCAGTATGGGACGTTATTGACTGCACTAGTCAAAACCAGCTATGTCTAACTTATTGCCACTGACAGCATAGACAATATTTTTGTCCACTTGAGCCTTATATTTCTGATGACAGATATGTTGCACCAGAACACAACAACAGTTCAAAAAACCACTTCCTGTGATTCATTTCAATGCTAAGGGCACTTGAGCGTGTTTGTGTCCCCACCAGTGACACACGCTGTACCACCGGAATATTTCCTCCTATCCACTGTATCTGGTCAAACCGCAATGTCACATATGCAAGTGAAACCAGATGTTCAGTTTTTGTGTTATAACGTTTTGGTTTGTCCCTTAAGTCAAGAATAGCCCCGTAAAACAGCATAAGGATTAACGTAAAATAAGTTATTACAAAAACAAAACCCATAAACATTTCTTCATCATGAGTACAAAGCACACCTGAATGAACTTATTTGATTCGTGTGTTTCAAGGGATCAAAAGCAACGATATCTCCATCCACTGCGTTCAGTGCACAAACTGAGTTTGCCCAACACCAAGTCCGTTATCTATGAATCGCGGCAGAGTTTGGACCTGGAAACTATGCTCTACCAGCAAGAGCAGCTTCAAAAATGTCGTGAAGCCCAACGAAATCTGCGCTACGTAGTGTTCAGTGACACAGAACTACTCACTGGAAAGTTCACCATAACCTCCACGGATGATTCGGCCATTGATAGTGGGGACGAAGAGGATATGCAGAGTTCTCGTGAATCCTTTAGACAAACGGATGTACATTCACCTGCTGATAAGACTGTTCATCCCATTCAGCCTATCTCCCACATGTGGATCCCAAATGATGGACGTGGTCCAAGTGTGCACATTCCCAACAAATGCAATAGGCTAAGTTCACAAAGTTCAACAGAAACTGATGATGTTTTACTACCAGAGACAGTGGAGGCTACATCGGTTGATGAAATTGCCCAGAAGATTTACCACACACAATCTCCTGTACAGCCTGGTTCAACTGAACAGCATACAAAAGTATCAGAACGGGTAAGAGTTGTTTAAATGCGACCATCAGTTTACACTGGTAATTCTGTTATTTTTTTCGGGCGCAGTAGTCAATATTTTCAGTACGTCTGGTACATGTCTATGTTATTACAATACTCTTAGTATGTTCAACTGGGACGAATGATAACAATAGGCATGCCAATAGTACCAATCTCACGTAGTAGATAACAGAATAATCAAAGCGTTTAGAGTGAACAACAGGTTTAACAATTCTTTTGAATTTACACTGCTTTTTCTGTACCCGTCATGCTTCTTCAACCAAAATGGTTTTACAAGCGTTGTATATAAAACTCCGGCTGTTATGGTCATGAGCTCGTTGGTCCTGAGTAGGAAGGACACTTGACTACCAGTCAAACAGCTACATGTTAATGTCAGTTTACCGCGAATGCTGGAATGCAGAGCTAAAAAGCTTGAACGTGTCCAGTTTACCTATGTATATATGTATCCATCATGACAGATATCTTACTGCGCCGAGATGTTTTATTAACGATATGTGTGGACTAGGCAAGATTTTATGATAAAGGTCAGATAGAACATAATAACCGTGTAGTTAAGCACTATACAACTGCGAGATTGGTGATCAACAACTTGTCACTGGTAGAGGTAGTTTCATCCCACGTGACCGACATCAATTACTTTTCTCTCTTGTCATGCTACACTCACTCACATAGCCTCATTCGATGAGCCATGACCGTGTGGAAAACAACGTTTATGTTAACGAGACACCAGTTGCAAAAATTGCCAAGTACAGATGAATAAAAAAGAAGTAAACAATCAAAATGTTTCAATGTGTTGTAACCTTTCGAATTTTTCACTGTTGCACCTACCTTTTGAGTTATCTTGAACCGGTTGACGACTATGGACTTTTACGTGTTCTTGGCAAAACTACGGGTGGTTATCCATTTATAGCACCATGGTGGTAAATGCATCAAAAACCACTCAGTCACGTTCAAGTATAATAGACATTTCGATACATGTAAATCCCTGGACACAATGTGAAAGCCGTTTTTGTAGATTAAACAAAGTGGTTCTACTCGACAAGAAAGCTGGATCAGTCAGACTTAGGGTGATGCTTACGTTCTCATAAACGAGAGAAAGATTTTACGCGTTTATGTCCAAGCGATCCAATAAGCACATGTCTTTATTCTCCCGGATATTAGCAGAATAGCTGATGCCACCAAAAGCCGTATGAAACTTGATAACCCATATACAAACTAAGCTCGATGGGTATAGAATACAGCTCTGGATAAACACCGACAACACCAATAATAGGCTCCAACATGAAACTTTTGTTCCAAACTAAGTGATGCCCGCTTTTTGAACAACAGAATGATGTATGTAATGATGTGAAAACAACTTGTATTTCCAACTTTCTCACTAGAATCACATGCACACGACTGAAGTAAGGCATGATTTTCATTTCAGCTCTCTGCCATTTATCTAAGTGTGCAGTTTGTTCACAGTGTGATGCTCACTGAAATTAAAATAATCCACCAGTCCGATCAGTTTAATAAAATACCATTTTGGACACAGAGAAGAGTAGTTATGTGAATACAAATGTTCATTGAGTAAATAAAAATTTCCGCAGAAGTGAGAATAAACAATGTTTTAGCGAACAGACTGTTTCGGATAAATTTTCCTATTTGTTTATAGAACTGCATAAAATTAACTGGTTATTAGACGATAAATGATTAGCCTTATTTTTTCGAGGTTAGGAAAACACACGAAGTAGTTTTTCGGTAGTGAGTGCTAACCGGGCTGGATCAGTGATGCGGGAACAAAATTTTCACGGGTTGGGAAGTCATGTTTGACTAAAGAATCCTCAGAGTATGAACGAACTATTGCTGAGACTAAATCCGGATGACATGGTTGGGCTGCGATTGCCTCAGCCAACAGCAAAATGCAACATTTGACTTTTCACGACGAGATGACCGGAGAATGGTAGATAATGAGAAACGCTCTCTTCGTGCCTGCGTATCGACCACAAACGATCAACCAGGTAAGGATTGGGAAACTGATGTTCTCTGTTTTCCTAGAACAGAGGCACACGGGGAATGGTTTAAGGATTGTTTCATATAACGGCCTATCAGCACGTCCCATGAATTTAAACCCATCCGAATAGTCATTGGAATAGATCAAGACTGAGGCAGCATTATCAGACATGTTATCTTTCAAATGCAGCGGTACTACTCGATTTGAGAGAACTGAGACAACAGAACTTGCATCAAAATAGGTTGTGCTTGTGGTAGTAGTTACTAGACGCGATATCAATCCTGCCTTTGCATCCAGTTTAAACCGCAAAGATGAGTAGATATTTTTTATTGTCAACAGTGTTTACTAGGGATCATGGCCGTCTCTCTTGGATGCAGTAGTTGATGAATTTTCCGGGATGGGTGTTAGTACTAATAGTCTTCCGGAACCTCTTTAAGTCTGTTTTAATTGCATCCTCTTTAGAGATCTTTTTGGATGTGTTCGATAGACAGCATACCAGACCACATTTGAGATCAATCAACACATAGCTACGGAACCGTAGGTAGTTACCACTCCAGGTTTGCTTCCTAAACACGTTGCATTGTAACAGCTCGTCTTACGAGCGCATCATTGAAATGTCAAGGAACAGCATTCCCTTATTGGTCTACTCCCCCAGAATAAACGTAAGCTTGTTATGAACCTTACTAAATACTGCTACCGGCTTCTAATTGTCTTCTAAACAGTCCACTACACAAAACGATCGTTTATGTACCTTCATTCAGTTCGTTTCCTTCGAAGATATCAGCAATCGCTTGGCCAAGTAGCGCGGCCATAGCAACCCCATCAACCTGAGGATAAAATTAATTCTTGGAATGGAATTTGATGTTGATGGTCCAGAACTAGTTATTCTCTAAGGCCATTTAAAGGTAGTCCACTTTTATACGGGTGGTGTATTGCTTTTGACACTCATGCATTTATTACAAGAATTATACATAAATTACATTGCAAACAATATCACTCTTTCTTAAGTGAAAGGTGTTTTATCAAAAAAGCGAATGTACTATTGATCAATTCCACAGATGTAAGGAGACACCTTGAAAAATCAATATACCGCGATAAACATGCTTCTATTTATGTGGGTTTGTAATCAGCACCGTTTTTGGTTGCTCTCGACAGAAAAACGCTCGGTTCATAATGTGTTTAGCTGAAATCCTTATTGTAAGCCATGTGTGATCGATCGAGTCACTCATGGTTTAATAAGAAACCAGAAGGCTTTTGTATATATTCGTGATCCACTGTCTCCATGTGTTAAGTATGTGCAGTGAACAACCCGTATGTGGAGTAGGGGTATGAGATCTTAGGCCAAGATACCCTGTTCATTTTACAGCTTATCTGCTTTTCTTCCAAACAGAGGTTCTTGCAGTCGATAAACAACAATAATCCGAATCGACCTCTTCTTCCACTCCTCGCTCTCAGGTTTGAAAGCAATTCGTTTTGGGTGGCTCTAATAGCTGATCTCAGTATGTAGAGAAGGACCATCAACACCACGACTCGCGTAAGCATACTGTAATCAACTAGAGACACAAATTAGATATATGATCGAACCAACTGATGTGAACTGAAGTAGAGATTTTACGGTGGCCAGTTGTGTACGACAGAGGACACGAATGTGAGCGCACACATGCGCTCCGGTTTGGCACTGTTCGGGTCCTAGAAGCAAAACGTACGCATAATCATTCGCGTCATAATTTCCTGTTTCAAGTTGTTTGTAATTACGAACAGGGGAATCAGGTGAACACCGGCTAGTCAGCTGTTTACCAGCTTAAATGTATAGTTTGAGTGTGCAACGATAAGCAGTTGTGCACCATATCGTTGGGTCCGAAAACACGGGTACTACAGCAGAAATCTTAATTCGAAGGGTGTCAACCCTGGAGGACAATGGGCCTGGTTTATCTACAGGTGGGCAGCAGATCGGAGGAATCTGAAAAATTTCCCAGATAAATTCGGTTTTTGTTGTACTAGTCAAAAGGTATAGAGACCCGTGGTTTCAACAAAACGGGTTTTTAACCTTAACCGTTATTAAAATAAGAGGGTAGAAAACCGAATAACCGTCAGTAAACGACTGCGTAACCTCAGAGAAACCCAAGCACACCCTGTAAGACGTACAGTAATTTCAGTATGTTGCAAACGACGGCTGGCTAGCAAAAGTAATGAGGTTTTCCTTATAGCTTCAATCTCTCGGGATTATTTAGACTGTCAAGCTCCCTATGGGACTCACCTTGGTATCCACAGTATGTATGACGACTCATCAGCTTGCAACAGTAGCACAAAGAAAAATATCAGCCTTAAGAATTAACGGAAAACAATCCTACAGATATCTCCTGAGAGTTGGTACATTTGAACGCCCAAACATAGGATAGTGAGAACAGTTAATTGATCAAAAAACGTACACAGCTCAACTTGAAAGCCAACAAATGCTGATCTATGTCGTATGTTTCCGTACGTAGTATCATAGGGACACTTTCACAAATGTTCATCTCCCGCATGTGAGGTTTACAATCCATTATTCCCCGGATGGATTTTCGCTGGTGTAAATTGCTCTGGGATTAAATAGCAAAATATCGTAATTTAATCCTGGTCGTAGTAAGGATATGCACTGCTAACAAGCTTTGTCAAAGATGAAACTCGAATCTAGTGTTTCTTTTTAAAAGAAGCTGACTGGAGAGTCTAGCAGTTTCCACCAAATTTTAGTGATATTCAACTTGAAAATAGCCTTACTATCTTATCGGTATCAAAGAAACTAAAAACAACGGTTGATAAGGTTTTTTCCGCAAGAAAGCGGTTTCCACTTACCCGTAGCTAAACACCATACCATAATTCGAGTGGATTGGAGGGAGTAGAGTAGAATTTAATTTTCTCATGTAGTAGACAATCTATAAACAAACACTTGAACATAGCATTTGGATCCACTATTTACTGATGGACGTGCATACTTTATATATTTCACTAATTTGGCAGTCATGGAATACATCTGTCCTAACAATAATTAAGGCCGCGCCAAGTTATTTACATTTCGATAAAAGCCCGATCACTCGGTAGTATTGATTACAAGAAGAGTGATGTAGTAAAACCCGGGACAATTCCAAGCATATTTACCTATCCAACATATGTACATATATTTATGTACAGCCTGAACTGGTCATTCAACCGTGCAAAAAGGGTTTTCCGCAGCAGTTTAACCGATTGCACAGATGGCCAACTTGCACTAGAATTCCGTACAAAATCCTACCCAACCACAATCTTGTGACCTTATCTTGTACGTGCGCACGTGTGTAGTTGCAGGCAACCGTGCTTATATTTATTCTATGGAATTGCGATTTCCGTGTCTGTGTGGCTGTTTAAAGTTGCAAAATTCGGTGACTGACGTTTTGAGAGAAACTTCATCTAATTTTTATCAGTCTATTCACAACGCATCCTCGACCGTTTGCATGCACATGAGTGACATCAGTGGCCCTCCAGCACTGTCGGGGACGAAACTAATAAGTTCACCTTTTGCTATATCCACTTGGCACGGATACACGACTAAATTAGAGATAAGCTATTTCAATCCACATCCCCAATCAAAATTCTACGGACCGTTTTCAATGTTTCCGCCACTACAACAAGGCAAAAAGAAACCTACGAAGATTCACTGTAGTACAAAATTAACTTGCTTTCATCACAGTTACCTCTCTTCACTGAATAGACTGATACTGCACAGTACGATAAAAAGTAATGGAAGTTTACATGAAATATGTTTCATATCTTATTATAATCTGTAATGTGCATTAAAACCGAAAATGTGATTGTTAGTATACTGTTTGTGACTGCGCTCACTATCAAACAAAACTAATATGGGAAACAAATTTAGAGTGTTCAGCACCTTACTTGAGTGCCTTTCTTCTTTATTTTAACGTGTGTACAACTGTTGTACTTAATTTTCCATCACTAATTACAGAAAGTAATATTATTTTGAATACTGCATTGCAGTGCGCAACACATGTCTTCAAAATTATATTATCTCGTTTATCTACTTATTTAGCAACAGTAGGCTAGAGTATTGTCTTATTTATTTCGAAAAGTGCAACTGGTGACCAAAATATGGTCAATATTTGCAAGAACGGCACATGCCTCGCACAGTGTGTTCAGTGAACCCAGACTGTATTGATGTAAAAGAAAGTGACCCCTAGTTGTAAAAATATATGTCAGGGATGGCGGGTACTTTTCCAGCTTATAAAGTTAACGGTGGAAAGAACACCAGGAGGAACAGAGATGTCTTCAGGAAATGAACAGAGACAATGACGTGTTACAAACCGTACTTCAGCAGCTTAGTGTACAACACTTCTTTTGCTCCACCAAAGGCAAACATGTCCGTCAGTTTACCGGTTCTAACGCTACGGAGCAGAGATATATTGCCCGAGGAATTTAAGCATATTTTCCTTCATGGAGAGTAAATTGCACTGTTTAATGGTTAGAAGCTAATGAGTTGATGATAGGAAAAGTAATATGTTGTTACTTGCCTTTAAATTTAAACGAGAATGTTAAAGCCATTACTGCGGTATAAGTAATAAACAAAAAATATAATTTCATATGTTTTAATAAACTGAATGTTGGCCATTCTGTTGTCACAACTGCTTGCTGTGAAAATGAATGAAAGTAAATCCCATTTGAAGACTAATCACAACTACAAGTTTCTTCTAAAGAAGTGAACAAAATTATCAGCGTCCAACATCACTGAGATTTTCAACGTTTACCGAGAATAGCTTTGTCCATGTTGGCACATTATATAACATCATACACACTGAGAATATTGGTTGTAGTTGGTTATTTTTCAACGAATTGTGAAATTGATATTATGATGAACCAATAGCAGTTAACAGTAACCATTGGTGGTGTTCCCAGTTAACTACGCGCTAGCACTTTAAACTGATTTGTTGTTACTTTTTCACACTTGCACAACATTCAACCAGATCAAATCGTCCTGTGATTCACCGCTTTGAGGATGGAAGAAATGAAAAGGGAAATACTTTATGACTAGCTCTGATCAGAGAGTGAATTATCTATACTAACACTTTTTTCGACAAATACAACATTTATTGTTTTTCGGTATAATTCTAAAAAGTGCATCCAACCAGAAAGGTGCTCGACCACAATACCTCTGATCTGGTAAACACGGATTGCTGACTTCTACTAGATACCGGTTACGTGACTCACATACTAAAGAATTCATTATGGGGACGTTTACCCAAACGCGAGGAGTTTCATCCATGTTCCCATTGATTTGCGTCAATAAAACATTGCTATAAAGGTGTTACTGTCTACCATGAGGAGTTTTGTTTCAGTGGCAATTCATATTTTTAACGAACCTGGAAGTTTTCAGCAATTACGCCGGAATTAGTTAAAGTTGTGTTATTAGTCAAAAAAGCTTCTCTAATCGCTAACGATCCCTTTGGACACGTTTGGAAGATGCGTTAATGATACGCACAAGTCACAAATGAATGCGCAAGCTGGAATGTAGAGACCCTGTCACCAGCCTACCTTGTGTAAAATACACTGTGCATAACAAAACCTGCGATAAACGAACGACGGAAGTGGATTATGAAACCACCTCCGAGTAATAATGAATATTAGGTAGTGATTACATATGCTGCAGTTGCCAGTGAAACCTCGTATGCGGCTAGTGAAAATGGGCTAGAAAATACCCAAGTAGTTAGACGAGGATTTAGGACTACAGAAGAAAGTTCATGTTGAATAGCAACCAAAAGCATAGCTGTCAAAACTGCAGCAAATCAAAGAGTTGATTACGACTACTCGAGCAAATGATACCCCATTTTGGATGGATCTAACTGACCTGTACCCGTTGAAAAATAAACGGAAAACTAAAGGGTCCGAACATTCATTATCGTGTACTGCAGCTCTATATCCCATCCACGCTCCAGAAATTACTAGACTCTAGAAACTGGTTGCATAACTGGTTGTATCAATTTTGTTGCAATTCTCAGCGTCACTCGTCTTCATTTTACCGGAATCAGCTTGTTTCAGTTTTGGTCGTTTCTTCTACCTTTAGACTCTTAACCAATGATCATAACGTAATAACTTACTGGTTTACATCTTAAATAGTCCCAAGTTTGTAACCGATCCACCTTGTTTAAAAAGACTTCAGGAACAAAAACGATATATCATCAACAAACTCCATAAGAGATTGTTCACAGGTTGTCTTTACTTCCCGAATCCTCCCTTGGTTTTACGCAGATATTCTAATCGATCGCTAAGCTTACAGAGTTGTGATATTTACTGATGAAAACGCAACAAATTTATAATGTTGTCACCAGTTACTACTGACAATTATTAGGAAAATATGTCGGTTGCAATCATACCAGAATTTTAGTGAACATAATTGAATTTTTGATTCCAAGCCAAGATTATTTTAAAAACGGTGTACAATACTTACCAACTGCTATACAAACTTAGTCTATTCATTCAACCCAGCTTCCTCACACTTTCAGAATAAGAATGAAGACGAAACCGAACTAGAGGCGGTCACTGCTCACACGTCTGATCAGTCGAACGATGAGAGCTGCGATTCGACGACGTCCAGACCGGCCACTCCAGATGTCGTGAATGAGAAAAATCGAAATAATGTTCCACCTCCAGTGATTATTTATCGCCGACGTTTTGGGTTATCTGGTTCAGGAGACGTGAGTTTGGACTTTACTACCTAACCAGAAATAGGACACTTCACAAGTGGGGAAAATCTTCCATATTAGGGTCTGTACATGTGATTTTCATCAGATGCTTGTGTGTCAAGTCAAGTGAAGCTGTTGCTATGGTTTACGTACTTCATGAGGTAAATTTTCGGCCGTCTGCATATGTACTGGTTCATAAGATCGACGAAAAATTACTCAGCACCTTCGAGTCAAGTAATAACAATGAACACAAGGAAATGTGCAAAAGATTTGATGACCGGCTATACCTACCACCAGCTGATTTGGCTTTGCAGTCAAGTCACTTAGAAGGTGATATGGTTTTTGAAGAAGTCGTGCTAAAGAGCGACAGGGAACTAGCAAATGCTAATGGATGCGATCAAAAGCTCTTATGTGGAGCCTATCTACAAAATAGCAATACATATACAAATATCAGAAATAAAACAGCTGGTTGCGTCAACTTAAGATTTGACGGTGGCATTTCTGTGAACTGTGAATCAACGAATCGCTTACCGGAAATTTTCGTAATTATTGTTTTGATGATCTAACAAAAAGTGTGAATTCTTTAAACAGAAAACTAAATGAAATGACATCTGAACCTCCCCCATTTATGCACCGGCTGAATAAGCAGAGCAGAATGGGGTCAGCTGGCTTTTTTGCCTCGGTTAATACACTAATACCATGGAAAGACAATCCTCAGAAACATTCAACACAAAAATGTTGTGGTGAGGATTCAGTAGTTACATGAAGTAATGAACTGTCGTAGGAAAGTTAATTAGACTGTTTGCTTATCACATTTGTAAATCACATTTACTTATGATAAGACTTAGGCTGAGGAGTAGCGATCAACTTGGCGATTTGGGTTAACTGAGCAACAGCGTAGGGAATAGGGTCGTGTGTTTGACGCTCAGTGTGTCATCATTGGCATATTTGAACACAAAATCGTAATCATAAACTGACACAGATCCTGCATAAAGTACGAATGGGAATTGGGATGGCCAGAGTAACGTTGGATCTAACGATCTGTGGCGATAATATTTAACAACTGTATTGAATAAATTGACTGCGACTGGTAAGTTGATTGTACAGCGGAGCGTTGGTTGGTGGTTGAAGCTCAGATTCATCCGAAATTTGAAGAAAGGTCTCTTCAACAATATCAGTTTCATCGGTGAACTCGGAGTAATGCGTGCCTGCGATATCAGGTCTGTCACAAAGCGATGGCGAAATGGTAAGAGTTAAACAGATACAAAAGTAAACAGTCGAGCACTGTCAGAAACTTCATAGAACTCCGTGTTGTTTACATTAGCCCCTATTCGAGAACAGCTTAGATTTACAGGGAATTTCGATGTCATGTATGCTCGAAAGCATAAAATTTCCGCTGTTCCCTTTTCAGAAATCTACATGATGAACCCATTTCTCCAGCAGTAAGACATTTCAGATATTTGGCATACTAGAATGTTAACCAAGTTGAAGTTTTTAAAAAAGATCCTGCACACTGATTAAATCCGGTTGACTATAGAATGTCAGCTCAGTTGACCCTGCTGGGCTTCAAGATAATGTCTAACAAAAGTAGTCACACTACTTGAGCTGAAGTGTATTTCATGGAAAGGTGGGCAACTATTTGTGATTGCAGTTTCTGTGTTACATATTCAAATTACAGTCTATTTATGTTGAAGTTTAAGGTAGCTCCTTCACAAATCATTAGGATCATATCTGGCAGTACCTGTTTTACAAAGGTCTACTAAGGTTTAGAGCTTAATTCAAAATAAACAAGAGAATGAGAAGGAGAATTTGTCTATCTAAATGCTTATGTGATATTAAGATACCTAATCTAATGCTGAACTCTAACCCTACTGTTTTAGACGCATTGGTTGTTGTATTTCACAATTACAACGTCCTCACTTGAATAAAGATTGATTAATGATGTAGAGAATGAATTTCTGCAAAGATGCCTAACTATGCTTTAACTGTGTTCTCAGCATTTCCAAAAGCGATGTGTGTCACTTTGTCAGTCGACTGCAGTTTGTTGATGATTGCTCCATGAACGCGATTCTTCCAGACAAGTGCCCCTGTTTGAAAACCATAGAAAATACCATTACAGCAAGAACACGATATTCAAAATAGTCATCAGTGGAGGCCACGATTCACACGCCTTTTTGTTGTAGACGACAGAATTGTACTGTAATTAAACTTGTTATGAACTCTGTAAGATTCACGGAATGGTACATTGTGTGTTGAGTGGTATCGGAAGAATGACAGCGAATGTGAGAAAAAGAACCATAGGGGAACGAAAAGCTAACCGCCTAGTAGAAAATAACTCCAGTCTAGGTCCATTACACATAGAGCAAGTAATTTCATGGTGCACAGAAAAACTGATTAACTGCTGGTGCAGATCCAACCTACCAGAATCGGTTTGTGGTCAAATCACCTAGTATCTTTTCCTAGCTTCCTGAATGTGTGTGAAAAATCTGCTCACAAAAAACAAAACTTGAAATAGTTATCATGACAGTTTTTGGTAGGCTGCTTCGGATTGGAGAAAGCAGAGTGCAGAATGCCTACTGTTTATAAATCCTCTGGTTGTTTGATATTTTTTACCCCAAGCAAGTACTTTGAAGATGATGATTTTAGTTTCGCTTAAGTAGATACTTTTGTTGATATCGGACACATTTGTTGTCATGGTGAGGTGCATATAACATGGCTCAGTTTGAGCAGTGAAAAACACACCATGACCTTTTTTCTCACACTTCATTGTACATTCTCAATAGTTCACATGATAAGATCCGTTAACCAAATACAACGTGCTTTGAATTTAGCTTGTGCCCAATTCTCGTAAAAATGATCGAACAAGCTAGGATATGCTCATTTTGGTAGACTCTGTAGACCTCGAGATTAACCTCAGATAGATGACTGTCTATGCAGCAAACATAAAGTGAACACAGCAGTACGTAAATAATTAGGGTTCGTTAAAAATTATTACTAACAATACATTCTAATCGATTTTTGAAGGTGCGCACTTTATAAAATGGTATGTGCTCCTGGATGAGTACAAAAAGTGTTTTGGAATGCAAACAATACAAATAGCGGGTGATACTGTCTTAAATTATGAGGTTTAAGCGCACACAGGAAATAAGTTTATCTGCAAACTGAAATCCACACAAACACTTGTTTTCATTAAACACCACCAAGATTTCGGTCAGCTGTTTCGATATTGTTGGGATCTCACGGTACCGTACAGGTCGGAGAACCAAACCCACAATTCGTGAACATTCGTGTAGATGAGACTCAACAGGGTCGAACGAGCTGTTTACCGCTTCAGTGGTGGATACCATGACCAACTGCTTGTAACAACCACTATCTACTACTAATGGGATAGTGGCAGATGCTTGAATATTAGCAGTCCAATCACAGAAGGTTGATCTGTTTCAGCTTGTGAAGATAGAAAGTATAGCAGTTAAGGGTATATAATAAAACATCTGCAATCCGGTGAACCTATCCTCAAGTCTCCTACAGAGGCGCACATGATACACAGTGTGGACAATTGAGTATAAATAGAACAGTGTATTTTCTATGTGATTTTTATGCAAGAGAAGCTTGTTATCCAAAACTATTTATTGATTTTTCACTCTTCTTCATACAATATACAGATTAATACAGCAACAAGAACACAGCGTAGTGATCTACTTGAAACCGATGACTCTTTGGAACCCACCAGCCCAATTTTGGCAGGCCACAGTAGCCCGGAGAATCATTCCTCTGATACGGATAGCTGTGTGTACAACCCTGAACCAGAAACTGTGGAACGTCCGCATAAGAATGTTGAGTTTAGACACGCACAACAATTTGATGACCATGAATTCAGAATGTATGGAAAAAACGTGAAGTTTTCTGGTGGTTCCGAAGGCGACTCTGTGGCCGTTACTTTGGGAAACGTGCTTGAGTTCATGGACGACTGGACATCGACGCTTACTAAACACACTCAACCAGTGAAAGAAGCAAGTGGCTCTTTGTCAGCTTCTGTGGCCCATTCATTGAACACCGAGTCCGTATGTTTGAGAAACGAGACGAGCAAATCAGACAGACCCATTGTTGTCTGTTCAAATGAACAAAACAAGATAAGTTCAACGACGGTGACCGATGAAAAGAGTTTTGACCTTAGGATTAAAGGAAGTTCAGTGAGAGTAGCAAGTGGCAACAAAGCATCGTCGATCACAAAAGAAACCAACAACCACCTGAAAGCCCCAAGCCACAGCGGGAGTCCCTCATCCTACTCCAACACTGCGTACACTCATACGACCAGCAGACCATCCACCTCACCGAGAGCACGTCGAACAGTCTGTTCAGTCAATAACTCATCTTTGGATGTGGTAAAGACAAAACTATTGACCACCAGACAATCATCCGGAGTTGCCATAGAGCAAAATGTTTTTCGTTCATCTCCAAATTCGCCTGATCAACAGGGTATCAACATGCGTAAATATCGTATGCACGTTACACCATCTGTGATAAAACCCGAGAGAACCTCAGCATCCCCTTCCTCTCAAGCTGACGGAAAGGAATCTTTCACTTCTCGACATGGTTCGTCCGATGAATCTTTGAATGCGAATTCAACAAGCTCATCCAATTATCCTTTACAAGATGTTGTTAACCGATCCCTTGTTCTTCGCGGTGATCTGCACACAATGGATCGTTCGACGAGTGCAGCTAAACCTCTCCTCTGTCCACCACCAATACCTCCCAGGACAAGCTCCAGAAATCATGTGTACCAGAGCAAAGCCGTTAACATTACCACATCTATTCCATTAGAATCCGCTCCAGCTCCACAGCATCGATCATCACCTTTGTGCACCTACAGTCACACTCGCAACATCTTGGATGGAAATACTGGGAATGCAGCATCCGCACGTTCACTAAATCTAAAACCTGCATTAGCAAGACCGAACAAACATTCAAACCTAGTTCCGATGGGCAGAAAAGGTGTGGTTATCAATGAAAACTCTAGGTCAAAATCGAGGGCGGCCGAGATTGATTCAGTCCATTGTCAACCGCTGTATTCACAGAGCTTTTCGCCGATTAGACGTTTCCAGATTAACCAACAAGATTCGACAGATTACACCTACAATTCACATCCCTGTTCGAAGCACAGGAGTCCTGCCCAATATTACACCACCCAAGAAGATTACCGTCCGATAAGTACTGATCGATATCCAGAAAGTTCAGATTTTATTTATCACAGTGATGATAAACCTGCTACTGTTAGCCCTCAGCTAGGTAAGGTACACCAGTATGAACAATCACGATACAGTGTTGGAAAGCGTTTATCCTCGGCCGCCATTGTTCAGCGTGATGTGCGTTCTCCAGTTAGATTTGGATTGACAGAAATGGGATACAAACCTACCGTGAACAACCAACCGTATTCGCTTCATCAACCTATCGGTTGGCACAGCCAGGACAGTTCAGTGATTAACAGAGAATCATACCGGTCACCAAAAAGTCGGTATCAGTCACGAGTCTATACGCGAGAACAACCAACTGGATAGGTGAACTTGTCGGATTTTCAGTGAAGCAGTATTAATTGTGTGTCAGGTGATCGGTTATTCCTATTCGACAAGCTGCTTGGGCTTTTTGCACAAACGTCTCAGTCAGTGAACTGTACAGATCAGAAAAGGAGGATACTTGCTATGATGTAATGCTCCATACATCTCTCCACGACTAGTATCCACGAGACTAACCCGAGATTTGGAGTTGTTTTGTTCGATTCTTGCTATTTTCATTTGCTCACAAAACTAGTTTTTACCGTATTGATTTGTGTATTGTTTCCTTGTAAAAAATGGTCAATGAACTGAGCCTTTCTGATCGAGTAATGCATGGGCTTCTGTTACCTAAATGAACTGGAGACCATCGAAGTGACAATAATACGATTTGCTTTCCCCATACAAAACCATCCATGGTATATGAAACAAGATGGACACTGCCTGATTCCTTATACAAATTTTATACGCAAGTAACTAGCATAGACCAAGTAGACAGGATTTGTGAGTATTTGTCCTTTTCGTGACTGATGGACACCCTTCATCAGCCGTTAATGCAAGTATGGGAATAAGAGAAACGTTTCAGCTTCATGTTTAGCGTTTACCTGAACAGCTACAATTAGCTGAGGCCTATGTTAGTTGGCTTCAGGTCGTGTGGTTAGAAACAGAAATCTTTTTCTAATACTGTTAATCACAACTTCATGGAATACCTAGAAAGTTGGTCTCCAAACTTCTTTTAGACAGGAATTAAACGCCAGGTCAGTAAGTGGACGGCAAACCACATTCTTATTAGCTGACAAGTAAAGTTTGTGATGTAAACGATATAAAATAACTGTATCGTTTTGTCTAATAATGCAGATATTAGAATACTGACCTCATAAATAGAACAAAAAAATGAGATGGTTGGTGCGAAAGTCCTTCAATGTTTGAAGACAAGTCGAATGAGAACAAGTGCAGAACGTCAACTAACTTGGCGTCCGTCAGTTAGGTTTGTTAATTATTTTTGTGACTCGTTTTTTCAGGGAAAATCTCTTCCATCCATAAGTGCTATAGGACATCAACTCACATTTTTACTGAAAACTTAAGAAGATAATTTAATCTGCGAGCCGAATTCACTACGCAGTGGGCTGCCCAGCTTCAGTATAAGCACTAAAAAAACCCGAAACAATTTTGTCGCCAAATAAATGTGACGAACCTAACGATCATCATATAAGATGTATGCCAAAGCATCATTTTGTTCGCTCTTTTCAATTACATACACAAAATGAAATACAAACATTTAAACGTGTTGAAGACTGTGGGTAGAATTTTTGAAGTAATCAATCATCATTCGATCATGTGACCGAAAATAATGGTGACGGATACGGATGTAGATGTAAGGTGCGGTCAAAGCATGAGAATGAAGAACTAACACTACGGAGAATATTCATTCAATGTAACATACTATCAAGGCAGCGGGAGATTTTCAGCCATCGTTGGGTTCTTCAAATTTATTCAGAGACGACACTGTTTCAAATTTCCACATACTCGCTTTCCTGGAGTGAATATCTAAACGCTGAATCATGTTGTTCACTTACGATGTAAAATCACTCGAAAATCTGTTCAGATCAAATTCTGTAGATGGCGCATGTCTAACGATGTTTTCCATCGTAGTTATTATGTGAATGTGAATAAAAATAGGTTCAAACCATCACGTGATAATCTACTACGGTTTTATGAATCTCACGTACAGACACTAGAGTCAAGTTAATTAACCTTCTCGCTGTACATGTTCAGGTGCAACCGACATTAGACAGTCTGAGCAACATATGCTAGATTAAATTCCCAAACTTTGGTTGGGAAGTGACCTGCAAAACAGAGGGAAGAACCCTTGCAAGTATCAGTCTAAACTCTTCCAGCGAAGACATGGTACCTAATTTTACACTAAACCTAAATAAATTCGGGCCAAACTTTTCGAATGCTAATTTGACTAAAATGCAAAAGGAAGCCTTGTTGGTAAGTATGAAATTTTTTATTTCTTCTCTCAATGTCAACCCTATTAAGGATGAAACTCACTGTGAATATCTAGTCGATCAACTGAAGTAGTTAGCATTGGTGTCAACAGAAGTCCTTAGCCGGTTTAAGGTAATAATGGTAGACCTAGCTTATTAGTATAAAACAGCACTTATCATACAAAACTGTCTACTGATGAAAGACCACAAACAAGCGCTAAAAGGTGTGCGAAAGGGTCCGAAAATAAGCATTCTGTCTCCTGATAAGGACTTAGGTGTGGTTAGTATCAGTCGATCAGATTGTGTCCCCAAGAAGGACTCTATTATATCAAACGGCAAAAAGTTTTATCTTGATCTGAACCAAAAGGATGCAGTTCAGTCTATTAAAAGAAATACTACCAGTTGGTTACAGCACTCAGTAAACAGTGACTTAGTTTGTTCAATGACCTACCATGAACTACCTCCTAGAGGAATGCGGACACGGCGTTTGTAAGGTCTCCCAAAGATATACAAACCCGACATTCCATTGAGATCTATACTATCAATGAATTTTTTTATCGTGGTCTGGCGAAATGGTTAGCAAAAGTTCTGGAGTTGGTCAAGGTCCATTTGTACGTAATCTGAATGTTGCTGACAAGATGATGTCGTCGTTTGATGTCCAATTTTTGGCCGAAGTGATTGAAATCATACATGACTGTGTGATGGAGAAAGATTTAAAGTTAGCTGTGCCTACGTTTCACTTGCACAAGTTTTTATTCGATGGACAATTTTATCGCCTGAAAGAAGACGTGGACTGGTAATTTAATACACTTTAAAAGCTTTGCACCAATCGCATACAAACGCTGGCTCATGCAAACACTATGCTATCGAATTCGTAATCTGCTCAGTTGAGCATATTTATGAGAAGCTTGATTTTATCTAACAGATTTTCATCCAAAATGAGTAACTGATTCGTTTCATCTATAACTATTCTGAGCAGCTAGACTCATGATCAGTCCTCTTATACCCTTGCCCTACGAAGGGGACGATGTAACACTCTTCATGGGACAAATAATGAAAGCTGCGCTGCGTCGCACTCAAACGCCAGCAAAGCCCATTGTGCTGCACGGAACAACTCGCATTTCATCAACTCCGAGAAAGAATCCAGTGCCCACATTGGCCAAATCAGACACTGTCTACTGGGGGGGTGGGAGTGTTGGTGAATGTGTTGGAGTGTTACACGGGTCTGTCATCAGACATGCGTTCATCAGTGTCGAGTGGCTCACGCTTGCGCGGGTTTCAAGTGGATACGGAATGATTGGTCAGGGGAGGTGGAGGGTTTGTACGAATTGTTTTTGGGCACATAGGCAGGGGTTGTGGAGTCTGGTAGAAATAGCCTCTGCCGTTGATAACACTTGCACTCTGACAGCTCTGGAACGGGATTGACGAACCTTGTAGATGACTCGGAACGCTTCATTCGGATTTATTTGATGGCCACTGTCAAGTTACTGGAAGCCAATCGCACTGGAAATAGACTTTCTCGATCCGTTGCGAAGCCTATCCGATAGCCGCCTTGTGGTCCTCCCAACGTAACCCGCTTGACAACAACAGGTGAGGCAGTAGATACAGAAAGACGAGGAGAACTTAGACAAACTATGCTTAAGGCGTGGCACCAGTACCGGACAGGTATCGAACGACACAATAAATCTCGCTGAAGGGTAAGCACTCTCGACCGCGTTTGAAGGTCTACGACTAACTATTTCACTGTTAACCTCACCTCTATAAGAGAGACAGATGAAAACCGGCTTTTTCTCCGCTGTCTGGACGAGTTCACGTTCCGTACCAGAATGCAGATTTTTGTCTATGAATCTCTCAGGGTGTCCATTTCCAATGAGAGTTTCTCGAATTTGTCTTACTTCCAGGAGGGTGTCCGGTGTGCAGATCATTTGCGCTCTGTTCAACAGACAACGCACCAAATTTATTTCGTACTTCAACCGGACAGGACTTTGAAAATGTGTGTATTGACCCGTCCACGTCTTTTTTCTATGAAGCGATCTTTGAACTGTTCCCTCTGATCATCGAAGCAACGCGATATCTAGGAATGAGAGTCTGTTGTGATGTTCTAGCTCTACGGTGAACTTTATATTCGGGTGCGCTTTGCTGAACTCATTTAGTATGACCTGGGGTTCATCATCGTTTGGAAGAAGATAAAAAATATCCACATCGCATTTGTAGAGCTTGCACGTATGCTAGGAGGCGCATCTCCTAACGAGACAGCCAGGACGTGTCACGCCACATCGATCGATCGGCCCAGCCCGAACGGTATGGTCGTGGATGGTGGTATGGTCCCATTCAGCCAATCAGATTACAGGTGTGCGGTCGAACACCTGCGCGCTATCTCAACAGTATTTTTCTCGCGTCGCCTTCTGACGCCCCCTCTGACGTGATTTGTTCTGACGCCCTGGCTCCCATTTATGATTTTCTTATTTGATTCGCTTTGTGTCTGTCGCCCATCTATGGTAATCGTTTTGTCCTATAAATCTAGAGCTTTTGTGGCCTTAGTTTTGTCTCGTCTCGCTCGTCCAATAAACAACGCGGCCGTCTCTTCTGATTTCTCGGTTTGGGCCAAGCGACTGAGCGCGTAACTAAGGTGACGATCCAATAACTTAGTTACTATGTAACTGAGTTCAGTGGTCTCTAGTTTGGCCATAAATATATCTGCGAGTAGCGGACCTAGAGGTGAACCCATTGGTACTCCATCTTTCTGCCTGTATAACTCTCCATCAAATTGAAAAGGAACATTGTTGGTGCAAAGCAACAATAGTTCTTTCAATTTTTCCACTGGAATTCCGACATCAATCTGATTGTTTTCAATATAAGTGCAAAAGTAGTCAGTGGTTTCTTGCAATGGAACATTAGTGAATGGAGAAGTCACATTCAAAGACAATATGTCATTCCCGTTATTCACTGAATCGATTGAGTCTACAAAGTCGAAGATGTCCTTTAGGCTAAAAGGAGTTAGTCGTGATTTGATCGGTTCTAATATCTCCACTAGTTATTTTGCTAAAGCATGATACGGCGAGTTGTACATGTCTAGGATCGGTCTTAATGGTACTCCGATTTTATGAATTTTGGGAGGACCGTAGACACGTAGAACGACCGTTCCCGTATGTCTGATGCGCTCGAAAGTTGAAGCATCGATAACCTCTGCTTGTTTCATTTGACGGAGTAACTTGAATAGGCTTTTCTTTATCGCTGTCATTCTATCTTTATCTTTTTCCGTTTTCTGAAACTTTGAGCTGTCTGATGGGATCGACGACATTTTGCTAAGGTAATCAGTTTTGTCAAATAAAACTATTCCCGCTTCTTTGTCAGGCTTCATGATTAAAATATTCTGGTTGGATCGCAACTCTGTTATTGCGTCTAAGTGTTCACGCTTCAATAAGATGCACCTTGGTACCTTGCTATTCAGGCAAGTATAGCAAACGTTCACGAGAGTAGATTTACAGTGTTCAGCATTAAATTCTGATAAACTAACGAGTCCGTTTAGTTGTGCATGTGATTTTTCGAACTGAACTTCCGTGTCTAAGCGGTTATATTTAAGCTTCGGATGACAAAATTTGGGGCCCAGTGATAGCGCCTCCAACATAATACGGCTTACAGTTATAGAAGAAAAGTTGTAAACATACCGTTATAATTATCATATATAACTCGCACTTACCCTATGCAATTGTAATAGCCTGATGAGAATTACCGAAAACAGCTGTTTGCAAAATTGGCTTATAAATTCTACGGAAGTCAGACACTATTTATGAAATTACCTGTACCTGTGGTTTGCAGCACGTTGACCACACAATGACAGCACTACACACTCAGATCTCGGAGCACCTGTCTAAATAGCTTATGAGGGTCAAAAGTGGAACTCCGAAGAGTCCAGTTACAAAGCATTTACAGGAATATGACTATGGAGTAGTCTCCGATAAAGCACTCGGTACATTGATAGTATGCTACATTGGTCGAATATTCTCTCTAGTGTTAGTTCTTCATTCTCATGCTTTGACCGCACCTTACATCTACATCCGTATCCGTCACCATTATTTTCGGTCACATGATCGAGTGATGACTGATTACTTTAAAAATTCTACCCGCAGTCTCCAACACGTTTAAATGCTCGTATTTCATTTTGTGTATGTAATTGGAAAGAGCGAACAAAATGATGCTTTGGCATACATCTTACATGAGGATCGTTACGTTTTTTTTAATATGAGACTGTCAAAAGATGTATAGGTATTCACTTGGTAGGACGCTAAAAAGCGGACGAAGCGAAATAGGTTACCATACTTGCATGTGTTCACGAACAACCGTGACACCCAAACCATGCTGTTTAACATTCGTCTTAAAACTGTCTACATCGTGCTGTCAAACTCGTGTTTGGTTGTGTTCAACTTAGTTGGGTTTGAATTGCTGACCGTATTGTGATGGATTACGAAACCGGAGGTGCAAGTATTTCAACTATCGACGGAATACCTCAACGCCGCCTTGAGGTACGTTTAAAGGCCGACAGCGAGTGGATTGTGGACAACATGGGAGACCGGACGCACCATTGCTCAACGAGATCGGACCAACGGACGAGGAATGGCAGGCGGAAGATCCCCTGATAGAAGGAGTCAATCACACACACACACACACACACACACACACAAACCGGGCAGAAATACACACGACGTGTGAGCGGAAACCAGGGATGTGTTGTGGACCGGAATTTTGATTCATAGACGAGAGTGCGCGCGTAACCTGGCAACCAGCGATTTGGACAATAAAGAATCGGATTTATTGGACGCCTTCCGTCACAACACGACAAAGGTTTCCAAAACTGCTTTCGGAGGCTTTCAAAAGTCTGTTGATAAATTTCTGCACCACTTATATTTATCAAAGCTGCTAAAAGCTTTTCAAAAACTACCATCATCAAAATGGATTGCGCAAGACTTGATTTAGAAGTAGAACATAATTTTCTGCGAAACAGCTGTCTAACTTGCCCTGGGTTTCGCAACACAAACGCCTCCAGTGTGCTACCCCAGCATTTCAACATGTCAAGGTGTTATTTCACAAACAAAACATTGTCAATTTGATTTCCACTCACGTGAGAGCCTATCAGCTGTACATACCTCCATACCATGATTAGGAGCTTGAATAAGGTTGGTAAGAACATTTATCTGAATGGAGAAGCTGAGATTAACCGTAAATGATGTTGAACTCAAAATAAATCAGATTACTGATGAGCAGTCGGGGATTTGGTTAATTTCAAATTGAACATCACCCACAATTGATCGCAGCTGTCGCATTCCCATAGACTTTCCAGTCGGCCCCTTTCGAAAAGAAGCACTAGCTCTCATTAGAGCTCGTCGGTAGTGCATATCATCGTCACTGCCGGGACTTGAACCACGGACACGCTGTTCATGAGACAACCGTGTTTACCACTGCGCCATTGACGTCACATTAGGCACGATCGAATTATCATATGTGCACGCTCAATCAGTTTCGCTTATGAGTAATGATCAGGTTGTTCGATCGCCTGGAGAGGAGACACAATTACTCTCTGTTAACTCCAATCGATAACTCGGCGATCAATAGCGCAGTGGTAAACACGGTTGTCTCATGAACAGCGTGTCCGTGGTTCAAGTCCCGGCAGTGACGATGATATGCACTACTGACGAGCTCTAATGAGAGCTAGTGCTTCTTTTCGAAAGGAGCCGACTGGAAAGTCTATGGGAATGCGACAGCTGCGATCAGTTGTGGGTGATGTTCAATTTGAAAATAAATCAGATTCCTGACTAATCGTCAGTTATCAAAATACTGCCCAGCAAGTTTAATGAGCTCGGAGGGTTCGGCCTGACTTAGCAGCCCTAATGTCAGAGTTATTGATAGAAGTTAACGCGTAATAACTGTGTATTCTACCGAAGCAGTTCAGCAAAATGAACATAACCTATACACAAAAATGGTTGGGCGTTCAGATATGATACTTTGAGGGCGCTTGATCCGAGGTCATTGGCATATTGATCAACATAGTTATCCCATGAAAATATGGCGAACGTCCAAATTCTGGCCGTGGCAAGCCTGTGCACTATTGGCAAGCTCTAACAGAAACGAAAGTTGAGTCTTATTTCTTTGCGAAAGAAGTTGGTTGATGCGTTTATGGGAATGTGAAAGTTGAGGTAAAATGTGATTGATTTCCAAACTCCCCAACCACTTATCAGTACTGTTATCTGCCCTTTCGTTTTGATAATTTATGTTTGCTTTCACGGCACCCACTCCACTGAGTGGTCAACGTTGACAACGTTGAGTTATTTTTTTAACACTTTTGTGTGGGCTCTCAGTTGGGCTAAGCAGGTCATTCGTTCTAAATGTGTTGAACTCCCTAATGACAAGTGGAAGTAAAACGTTGCGTCTGTTGAGCGTTATGACTCATCTTGTCAACCGAATACTAAAAGTAATCACAATATATAACAGAAGCTTACGAACAACAAGTGGAATCAAGTGGTTTTCGGATTAAAAAGTCAGTACAGTGGGGAGTGGATCGACTGAATACTTAATATTCGTGTACATGGCGCTCCAATCTCCCTGGTCTACACGGCCTCAGTGACAGTCAGAAGTTGTACGTATGGGTGTCTTAGAGACAGAGTGAATGACCTGATCTGTTGAAATTACCACCCGTCCCCATAACAGACCTGGAAGATGATGTCACTCGGTTTTGCTCCCATTTGGTTTTTCAAACCTCGACTCAGATGACAATCATTCACACATTGATTCTTAACTCATGAAGAATTTGTCTAGCACCTTTCCTAACTCAAATAGATCGATATCTTGCTATTGCACACGTTATTATTTCGCCCTACATGGCGATGATTTAGGCAACCTTACTTTGAATTAGGTATGATTTAAGGCGTCCTGGGCCACTTCATTTTTTGTCAGCCTATCCTCCAATGTCCTCCAGCCATTTCGCTCTGCATTGGACAATTTTAAGATGATGTCAAGCTGTTCGGTTCTGCGTTGATTAATTGAAGGTGAGATCTGACGGATTTACAGTGTTTGAAACTATTTTGCGTCGTTTCCATTGAATAAAATGGGTCCAGGGAAAGAATTTCGCATTAAAAATTGACGGTAAACTGGGGATGTGAGCTGCAAAATGTTGCTCAGAAGGTACTAAAAAAACGGTCATGCTGTTTGGGAAAGTACGTTGCATTCTATTGTAATGACAACTTCATAGGTGCATATAAGCGCACATGCGGATTTAATACACTCATATATATATATATATATATATATATATATATATATATATATATATATATATATATATACTGACGACGTGGGTATAGTTACTTCACTAAAAACTGTCTGTCTAGAATTTATATATTGGATTACAGTTGAAAAGCGATGAAATTCATTGAATGACAATCACCACTATCTGAAATCATGTCAAACATGTGCGTTTTAAATTCACAAACGTCATCTTCGGCATACGGGCATGTAAATACTGGAAGCAGTTTTGTCCCGTAGGCAGATTAGGAATTGATTCAAATGTTATATGTACACTAGTCGATCAGTAAATGGAATGAGTAGAGCGCAGTCAGTCAACTTATACAGCATTCACACGGGCAAGCATGAAGGTTTGGAGAACAACAGGAATTCGGCAATGAAGAAAGAGAAATAAAACGGATCTATAATTGATTATCGTATTACCAAGACTACCACATAATCATAATTGAAAAGACAACAGCTGAAGTAAGCACCAAGTCATACATACATGTCAGCTGTGCTCATTGTGCTGCACTCAACAACACGCGTACCTTCAACCCAGAGAAAGATCCATTGCCGTCACTCGCCAGTTCATACACTACTTATGAATCAATCAGTACATGTGGATTGCAGTAAGTGAGTCGCACAGTGAAGACACTAAACACTTAAATCTGGGAGCACATCCCGAAGTGACTTCTGAGTACCAAAACTGGAACGGCCAAGAGAACCATAACGAAACACCTTCGAATTTGGCCACGTAGACCCCCAAAAACTTTCCAGTCTAGTTTGTCTGACTGTGAAGAAACGCGTTTCAGCTTATCTCAAGACGCAAGTTATCAACCTTGAAGAACATACGGTCTTGAACTTAGCATTCCGTTGGTAATTAATTAAGAATGGGCTGGTCATTAGGCATATTTTAATTCTTAATGCTTGACCTCTTCATTTTCGATTTCTTAATGTTTTCTAAACTTTTAAACTGTATTCATCTTACGTTTGCCTTTAATTTACTCGTATGAATCTAATATGAACTGACTGACTACATTTCTTTTATTTCAGCTGCCGGTTCATTAGTGTATGCATGACCTTCGTGTACCTATTCACCTGCCTTACTTCGTTGCCGACCTCATTTCCTCATGCATTGAACATAGTGAGAATTAAGATATTCAGGTATGTCATACACGTCCCTGGAATCGTGCTACGATTATAAACTAAACAAACTACCATTTCACCAGGAAGCACCCACTGTTTTTTCATTCTGTTATCATTTCGTGTGTGTAAGTGACGAGAACAAATGAAGTGTTGCTCGAGTGTACACTTTACGTGAAAAAAGATTTTGGCTTCGTTTAAGATACTACGTTTTGTAGAGCAGGATTGAACATGTGTTAGTCCACGGGTTCTGGGAACATTTTTCTACTGTACCTCATCTGGACAGGAAAGCACATGAGACGATGGCGGCAACCATATTCAGAAATGCTGGATTTCCATCAGACACCAGTTGGCAGGCACCGCAGTGAGCAGTGCACTAGCAGCCCAATCAGGAACCAGGAAAGTGGAATCCTACGAGACCGTTACCCGTATCTTTCTTGAGCCACTGGATCAGGAACATACTGTTTTCACGTACCTGCAGCTTTTTTGAAATTTTGTTGGCTCCCATCAATACTGCTCATATTCTTGATTTAGGCTTTATCCGAGCAGAACATAGAATGTTAGGATCGTCATTAAGGTCGCCAACGAAACGTGTTTTACAGCCGACCATTTGGCTCCGAAAAATAAAATCAGTACCCCTTCCAAGGGCCAGGAATACGACACCAGATATTACGAAAGGATAGGTAATCAGTGAAATCGGTCTCCCTGGGGCACATAACGCATCCTCGAATCAGGAGTATGGCACTGTTTCCCACAGAGTTGAGTTGCACTCGATGACCTCCGGTGGGGAGAGAAAAAATAGGCAAGACTATGGTACCAAACTTTAAGAGTCGTCAAACAAGGGGCGGAGAGAATTCAAAGCAACTCCTAATCACATAAGGGGAATGGGGAGTTGGGTATTGCAGAAGGTGACAACACCGAACTTTCATTGTGAGATTTCTGAACTCTGGGTGGAGTACAAACGTTAAACAAAAAGTGAAACTCGTCAATGAAGCGCTGAGTTGTGCTCCTTTGAAGATCGTTCGTGAGGATGGTCACACTAGCGGACCTCTTTTCGCAGACGAACCAACATAGGTTACAAAACCAAAATATGTGTGAAGTAAACCAGCAGACGGAGAGAACCCAGCATATGGCGAGGATTCACTGCATACCAGAAGTCGGTTACCAAGCAATGCAAAAGACGCACGCATCAAGTACTTATTAGTGGATCTTAAAACTAGACGCCGAGAGTTAACCATTAGGAGGAAACCGAAATCCATGAGTAAAGAGCGGAATTCCGTTAGCGCCTAAAAGAACAAATGTGGTACAACGATGGGGTAGTGGTCTACAGAGTAGTCGAACATTAAGAAATGCCGCAGATCTCTGGGTACTACATCTGAGCGTCGGAAACCAGGGCGTTACAACAGATTCAACCAAAGTTCTGCACATCTGAATTGACAGACTGCATTCTGTTCACTTCACTCGCTGGTCGATCGGTATAAGTATGCCTTGTGAATCACTTGTTCATCCGAATAGAATGCGTCCCCATCCGTCCAACCTACCTCACCTCCATCTCGTTTCCTCCTCCAGTGAATGTCACATACAGCCCTAGCGTACGTCTGAGACGTGTGGACTCGGAGTTCGGAGTCCGGAGTCCTAACCCCAGGGCTTACCAGAGGGTACGCCGCCTTATCCACTCGGGCGAGCGAACGGGTACCACTTATCACTGAAACCACAGCTAGATTAGTTGGCTGTGGGTAGCGTAGGTGTGTGAGCGCATTCCCAGTCAAGTCGCACGGCCCCATCGACCTACTGTTTTGGTCACCACAGTCCATGGCCAACAAGAACCAATAAAATCTGGCTGCTGTTCACACACTTCTATGTGATTGTGTCACGGCTTGAAAAGCGATGCTAGATTGGGAGTGGGTGGGCGCCAGTGAGTGAAAATGCACAAACGCATCGTACCACCACTATTGTTTATTTCACCAAACGATAGATAATAAAAAGCTACATTAATGAATTACAAATTTACAAACTACCAAAAGACAGGATGAAAAAGGACAATTCCCCCATAGAATCCGAAGCTCGTCATGCTGTGTTTTGGGGTTATGGCCCCATTTGTGGACCCCAACGTAACGTTTTATGGCTATGCTGTGAAAACAATAAACGTCGCTTGGTGTCCCTCAATTCTGTGGTCTTGCTACTGAGACGTGTCGTTCCACGTCCTGTCAACTTGTTTTATTTCACCAGTTCACTTGTGATGAAAGCAACATGTCATGTTATCGGGGTCAGCGTGGACAGTTCGTTAAAAATGTTGTCCAGATTGAGCTGCTTTGTTCTCTGGAAATCTACTTCGTCTTGAAAAGCGACATATCCACGATGTGAAGACCGTTTAGTTTGGATCGACACAAATCATTCGCATCAGACGGATTCTGTCTAGGTGATTACGAACTAGGATAGCATGTTCATACATGTGAGTATTGATCGAACTGGGCGGGGTGCGGTAAGGGATGTATCGCACGCCTTACCAACTATCGTGTTTGTTCATAAACTGACTTCTCTAGGACTGTACGGACTGTAATTATAGATACTTCTGACGGCGGTTTAGAATCGATTCTTTTATTTCACCGAAGGTCTATCGGATTCGTGAGCCTTAGGGTGACAGTCGATCTGTCTGCCTATCTATGTGTCTATCTTCCTATCTATCCGTCTAACTGACTGGCTAACTGCAAGCCAGACCTTCTGGCTTCGTGTACCCGTCACACTAGTAAACCAACTTTGACCAACGTGGCAACACCGCGGGACAGTGTTCTTTTGAAATTAGTCCCGTAAAAGGAGATAACAGAAACAAGCGTGAGCCAAAAGCCCAGTAAGACATGCACACAATCGAAAATCAAAATGGCGCCAACAACACGGTGCGTTAGAAATCTGGTCACGTGCGAGCACTCCTCAGTTCAGTTTGCCGGAGGTCAGCTGCACACAACCTGGTCTGAACGAATTTACCATGCGTTAACCAGAGCGCACTCCTGGAACTCCCCGATATACGTTTATCGATGCCGTTTACAGCATTGCGCGGATCATTTGTGCATTATGTGTAACACATATCTGGTCTCCATTCCCAGAGGCTGTTTACTATACTACGTCTGGTTAACGCGTATCTGTGACTTGTGACTAAATGCTTCACTGGCCAAAATATCTGCTGTATAGTGTTCCACTACACACGAACCAAACCCTCATCATGTGGAGACAGTAAAACGCAATATGTTTTATCAGATTCCCTACTGAAATCAGACCTGACGGAATCTGCTAAGTACACGAGTCTGCGAATCAGCGCTATAGATGTGCTGTTCTACTGACAGGTCGACATTATCGTCACGTAAAAATGAAAAAAATAGCACTGGTACATTAACCATAAATTTTCAAGAGGTGCTCAATGTTTTCCACAGTTTTGCTTGTACAGAAGCAATCTCCTAAGGCTTGACGTCAACACGGGTTGCAAAATTGTCGAGGAAGAACTCAATTCCCCGAAAAATACCGTTTTAGTTGCCACCGCAGTGGCCTAACTCACTACTGACTGTAGTGACCTTCATAGTCGGCACGGTCATGGGCCACTTCACCCATCACGTGGGTTCTCAACCTTTGTACCAATGTCTGGTGCCCCGCACACACGCACGTACTTTTACTTGGGACGTCAAGGTACTGTCTGGATCTTTGTCTGGTCCACTTCTGTCCTTGTTTTCTCATTGGTCACAAACCCTTTAAATGTGGTCTAGTTTGTGACTGTCTTGTCTTCGGATTGAGTGACATAAAGTAGCTCTGTTCGGAAGCCGGTCTTTTCTCTGTGTTCGTTCGTTAGCCTCAAGTGGTTGGGTTGGCCGAGAAGATTCGTATTAATCTTGCATATTTCGTGGTCCGTCGTTCAGAACCGTTGAACGTCGTTCCGTTATCTACCGTTCCACTAACTGTTATTCCGTTGTCTGTTTTACGCGCTCGTAGGCCGCATACCAAATTACAACAAAAATAGTCTCACGGATTTCACCGCCTTCATAGATTGTGGCTAATTTGAGTTCCTTCAATGTTTGTGGACGTTCTCCACAGATACTGTGTTGGTGGTAGCCCCAACGAAGAAATCCAGGGAAGTGATAGCTGGCAGCCGTGGGAGCCACTCCTTTAGTCCACCGCAACTTATCCACTGTTACCCGAATGTTTCATCTAGACGTTCTTGTAAACATAGTGTATAATGTGGTGTTGTATTATCCTGTTGAAACCGAACGTAGTCAAGTACTCCCAGTCACTCCAACACTGATATAACATTCTTCCGCAACATCTGAATATAGGAGTGTCCTAGGTAGTAAGTGATTAAGCGACATGCAAAAAATGGGGTTTCCGCACGAATCTATTCAAACAGAATTTTGCTTCAGGAATAAATACTGTCGAATATATACCCCTTTCCGATAACTACCACGTGTGAAATAACTCACGTTTTTCTACATCCGACAAACGAAGTTACTGTGATCAGGCCTCCCAGTATGACCGGTAATCGTACTTTTTGAGTATTAAGTGTACAGTGAAGCAGCCTTCTAACGCGTTTAAGTTGAATTTTAAATACCATCTTCCTCAAATCACTCCACGGACAACAATTGGCAAGAAAATGGAGACGTTCAAACTTACAGCGGATTATCACGCAGTCAAATAATTTCTTCACAAAAGCTAAACGTTAGCCTTGTCCATGTGAACAGTCTGTCACTCACGGTAAAGCTATTCTTCTCAACTTCATCCATTGATAATACTTGTTTCCTAGCTTAAATACTCAGTGGTGAACTCGTCCGATCTTGTGTTAGATCGTGCGAAAATATTGTTTGGGAAGAATATACGAGCTAGTTTCTTTGATTTATAACATGCATCGGATTGTATACAATGTCCATTATAAACACAGAATGTCTACTAAAGTAGTGAACTATTGACACGTTACGTAGTTCCAAGCTCATGCTTGGACAGATACGTGTATGTAACAATAATCCAACCAAAAGAAAAGCTTAAGAGCTTGAAAATAGCAATGTATTTGAAACCACACAATTACATTAGCAGCTAACCGCTTTATATGCGATATTCTTCATTTACGGTTTTTTTCACGTCAAATACTTAAACATAAGAAAAGTAGTCTATTACGTATCTTTGCTGACAAGGAAACAGAGGTTCTGATCGCAAAGTTTTCTTGATCTCTTACATGAAATACTGAACTGTCGATACCAACAAATGAAGCAGTATTCTTTTGCATGTATTCATACCCTGCAACCAACACTAGTAAGTTTGGCTTTCTCAGTGATAGGCCAGTTAGAGAAGACAGGGTAGGAAGTAGTGTTTGCCTACTGAATTCTACGGTACCGTCTGGAGTAGCCCAGATACCAGCCAAACTCGTGAATGTAGAGAATAATGTAGAGAATGTTACCCAGGTCTTCAGTCCGCAAAGATTTCTGGCTTAATTTGTGTCTACTATCCAAATATCCACAAGGAAGCTAGAACCATCACGACATATGTGTATTCTGTTTAATGCAATTCGTGGTGCTACTTTAATGTCCTGTCATTACCACTGAGTGGAGTGAAATGAGAGACTGGTAAAGCTTCTTTGAAATACGAACAATATTATTGGCCAGTAATTGACGCAATAACCAGTGTAATACAGAAACGCCGATATCAGCCAACAGCAATGGACAACTGACGGTATGAGTCGATCACTACTGACATCCACATGGTTTCAGATTTCCACGCTATGGTGTGACATCAGTAGCTACAGAAAACTGAGAATCGAGATACTTGTATTGTGTGCCAAAAACGCGGAAGACACAAGGATTGTTTATTCAGAAAATCAATACAGGTATATACTCCATCACCACCTCAAACAAAAACACTCCTTTGCACATAATTCTAGTATCGGGATGTCACGGTTCTTAATAATAGGTTCAAGTACAGAAAAACACTTCATGTCAGAGCATACTCTAGTTTTCCGTTTTGTAATTTCCTGCGATTACTTCAACACCTAAATACGTTCCTCCGCTTGACTACTGATCAGTAGTGTAGTATGATCGTTTATGTGCAAGGGTGAGACACAAATATTGACCAGCTGACGGGTCACGCAATGACAGTTTCGACGAAATCTAACACAACAAAAATCCTACATACTAAAAACAATTTAAATTCTTTTAAGGTTCGAGGTGTTAACTGAAGCATACATGTCTTAAACGGAGCAGAAAACTTAGGTTGAAAGTGAAACCGTCGTGCACTTCACCTATCGTCTCGTCAGACTTTCTTTGTTAGTGAATTCCGACAACTGACCGAAGATTGTCAGTAAGTGTTCACCGGAAGCGTGTTACCGGCAGGCACAGCGACCGTCAACCGACAGCTTCGTCAACGATCAGGAGACTTCTGGGTCAGTCTAACAAAATGGACTCCGGTAATGGAGGAATTGATGTAGTCGACCACATCCAAGTAGGAGGACTTCAATGGGTCCGGGAATTCACCAGGGGCAACATGTAATTTTAAACGGGTGTTAAAATTTTACCGCTTCAGTGTGACCTTTCGATCGATGCAGTAGACAGAGTTCTTATGATATCTGAATCCAAGGTATTTAATGAACTATAACTGCAGTAGGTTGTTTGTACCTAGCTGGTCGGTTATGTCAATTTTGTTCTATTAAAGTCTTTTCCACTCTTTTTCTTTTGCTTAGGCCTTCTTCGAACTTTTGTACTTAATTAATGTTCTACAATTTTATGGACGATTTTTGCGACCGGCGGTAGCTCAAGCCGCAGTACTCACAGATACGGCTCCAATCTGAAAATGATGACGATGATGATGGTAATGGAAACCGACTTCTATAGAATGCAACTTAGGGGTAGGGCCATTTTATTTATCACTTCTCGGGAACAAACTTTACGGCTTGGAATGCATTTCGGTAAATATCATACGCACATTCATTTTCAGACTCCGCTACATTCAAATATTGCCAAATTTCTTATTTCCAGTTGTAATTTGGACCGCGTCGATTTATCATGATTGTTGAAAAGTCACGGCCTCCCGGAACGAAATCAAAAAAAGTCTTCGTGGCGCTAAGCAAATCTCGGTTTATTGTGTTTCTATTGGTCATTTTATAGACAAGACGTATCAGTAAAATGAAGAAATACAATTGGTGCTGTCGTTTCAACTTTCCCATTGGTCGGCTCCACTTCGCTAGTAGCTCGTTTGTTCTAACAAGTGACGCACTTAAACAATTTGTTTTAATCCGACGATCGTTATAACAAAATCCGATGCTGGTGCAGCGTGCCGTACTGATTGGTTCCCACGCTGACATACCAATCTGCTCGCCTTGTCGACACTGATTGGCCGTAGTCTTCATATCGTTGCATTTGTCCAATCCAAACCCTTTACAATGATCATCTGTGGTTTCTAGGTGAGAATCAAAAGTCGCTGGACACTATTTTGCAGAACTATTTGTAAGGAACAACCAGTGTCAATGACCCGATAAATTTGGGGAAGGAAAAGTAATTACCAAATTATAATGCAACATAGTCTCAACAGTGACCCTGCTAAACAATCATGTATCCTGTTTAAAGTGTGTCCTGTTGTGCATACAATGCTACTGACAACATTGTGTACACACCTTAATCATGCGAAATAAACGTGTTGACACATTGTTACATGGTTCTGTCAAGGACGATTCGGAGTGGCTTCCCCATAGTGGCCTAAAAGTGTTCAACCGCAGTCCGTTACTAGTAAATTGTTTCGTAAAAACGTCGAAAGTTGAGGGGCTTCTGCTGTCAGGCAGTGCAGTGGAGTTCAGCGATCGTAATATACTACTGATA